>JAKCPI010021133.1:0-17055 GCA_023213315.1 Euborellia annulipes
AGAAAGGAAAAATAAATTATTAATCTAAGGTTCCAACGCATCCTGTCCCTGGGTGTATGTGCCTATCAGGACGCTGATTGGCCAGAATAAAAGTAAGATGAGTCAAAACAGGAAATTCAAAACTTAGCCAGAGAGAGGGAATTTAAAGCTTTTACTCTCGCCTTCAGCGTGATATATTTAATGATGTGCACAGGGCCGACGTTTCGGGATACCATACAAGACAGTCACTCAGAGTCAAGTCATTGTCAACATATTGATCCTCAAGTATATTAGAAAAAGACCATTGTTACTTTCTCTTACCTATATATGTTAAGGAATATATAGAGAGAAAATGTTGGATTCATGTCAAATTTTAATGTCGAAATTTTGATGGATGTTTATTTGACATGTTAGTGTGTCTGTGAACAAAATATCTCAAGAACGAAAAGAGTTAGGAGGTGAATTTTATATTATATTCAAGTTAGGCACCCACCTAAGGCCTGACCCTAAGCTTTTGATTAAAATAGGCCAAAAATTATTTTTCTACTGTACTTTTTCAGTTTTTTACAATTTTCTCGAAATTCGCTACAACGATTTTGTTTAAAATTAATAAATTAATTATTTTTTAGACGCTCTTTAAAATGTATATTCTCATATTGCCCTTGAAATTTTTTTTTAACACACTTTATTCTTGTACTTCATATCATCAGAAATCCATCATCACATAAAAATAAATTTATTTCTGCAACGTTTGGGGCCTCTCATCGCTCATTCACATGGGCGTAAAGGGGGGTGCAGGGGGGTGGCCCGCCTGGGGGCTGGTGGCCCCCCCCCCGCCCCGCCCCCTGCGAGAAAAAGTGAGGATATGGGGGGCCGGCGGGGGGGGAGGGTGGGCCGGGCCCCTCCCCCCCCCCTGGGTGGCTGGCTGGTCCCCCCCCCCCCCCCTCCCCTCTTGTTTAGCTTATGCTCATTCATCAATACTTGATTATACTTGACTGGCAAAAAAATAATAATTTTGGTCATATAAAGAATTTAGCATTTTTTTTTTTATTTGAAAGAAACGAAGTGTTAGGCTTTTTTTGCTCGCGAGTGTATTTATTTTATTAATTTCTCTTTAGGATATATGATAATTATTTTGAAGAATTTTTGTAAACTTAAGAATAAGTATTTAATTTCAATGTTTACTAACGTTACGAATGTTAATTAATTAATTAAATTTTCCCTTAAAGTGTTCTAAAATTGTCAAAGGCTTTTGACAAAGTGTTTTATAAAATAAAAGAATTAAAGAGATTAAGAAATAAAAATCTCTTTGAGATAAAAATTTTAAAAAGAAAATTGCAAGGTTTTTAAAATGTTAAAACGTATATTCCAATCAGAGTAGATATTTCATTTGATAGTAAAAATCAGAATGTGATTGGATCTGAACCTAACTCTGTAGATTTCTCTTCTAGGACTTCAAATATTTCAATCAATAAATCCAATAAAAAAAATGAAATAAAAAATCTTAATTTGAATAAAACATTGTTTTGTGTATCACATGTTTATTTATAGCTGGAACAATAAATTCAGAATGTCTGATGTTGGGCATAGAAACCTTGTAAATGTTCGTTGTTCTAGTTACGTACGTATAAATAAACATTTTGAATTTTTTTATTTGAATCATGCACAAAGACATGTTAATATAATAATAAAACAAATGAATGCAAAAATTAGAATTTATTAGAGATTTTTTAAAGTTGCTTCAAGGATAACTAGAGCCCTTTGGAGTAGAGACAAGGCTCTGAGCGCTTAATTCAACAAACAGTGATTTAGCATGGACCGAAATGGATGAAATTTATATTAAGAGACAAAATGAATGGATTAAGATTTGTAGTCACAGAATTATTATTATTGTTATTAGAAATTGAAATTCCTACATGGATCCCCGTTTTTATTTTTATTTTTAATCCGAGGTGCTTTCTTCTTTACACACCTCAAACCCAATCCGAGAAGTTGAATTATTTCCCTAACTTCCCCTCGGCGTAGAAACAAATTTTGGTTACGGATCTGGAAATCGCTACAATAATTTGGGTACCAAATGGCTTAAATAAGGATGCCTGGACCCCAAATATATATATTCAATAACGGTTATCGTATAAAGTAAGTCTTATATGGCCTGAATTGCCGAAAAGACTGTGTGAATGTGTGTGTGAGTGTGAATGAGAAAAAAGTGTGTGTTTTAAAAACAAAAAAAACTTTATAAAATTTTTTTTTTATTTCTATTAACGTCTTTTTTGACTTCTGAGGCTTGTCTAAAGTGGTCTACACTTCCCTAATTGGTAACCAATACAAACAAATGAAATAAATTTTTCTAGCTTGGGACGGGAAGCGAACCCAGGACCCCAGGCACGAGAAGTTGATGTCTTCTCTCTAAGAAAGGTCTCAATCATTTTTTTTTTTCTTTTTTCAGCTACAGATGTCATTTATGGCCTATTATTGATTTATATAATTTAAATTACATTATACCGATGGCTACCGGAGGACGTTCGATTGTTCGGGGTCATCAAAGAGTAAATAATATTATAAAATAAAAATTTCTCCTGTAAGGGGATTTATGTCAAGAGTCACACACCCCTTTTTAGTATAAATTTCATTTTAATATAAATAGTTAAACGAGTTGATTTCTTGACATAATTTCACTTATAGTTGGTTAGCTCTGGTTTGAGGTCCCTAAAATCAGAAGGAAGAGTTGAGTGAGGAGGGCAACGCAACGCAAGTTAACGCTCATTTATCACCAGAGACCTCCGCCCTTGTGTTCCGCCACAAACTCTTAATACACAAACCCTCGAATTAAGCTAATATCCCATTGGTGAACAATTTAATTTCGTTGCCAGAGGCGGGATTAAAACCACCCTAAAACCCCTTCACCCAACCTCTAAACCGACTATAGCTGCCATTTCACGTGCAAGAAATGTTGCGCCATAGGAGTCACTTCGCTTACAACTAATGAACTAAATTTAATTTAAATTCTCTCTTTCTCTTTACGGCATTTGTCTCTTTCTCATCTCTTTTGTCCTCTTTTACGATGATTTGTCAGAGTTTTTGCTGATTGTTGAGTTGGTACTGACTGTATATCGGTGAAAAAAATGTTCGATCTGGCAGATTTTTTTTTTGTAGCTGAGACAAGCATTATTTCGGTCGATGGACTTAAAAAAAAAAAAAAAAAAAAACGTTCGTAGAGGTTTCAATCGAGGGCGCATTTTTCTCCCTTCCCCTTCGGCTTAAAAATTGTCGTGATATTAATATTCCCGATCAGAAGATGAATGAATAAGGAGGAGAAGGCCGTTTTCTGCAGTGGGATAATTTTTTATTCGTTCCTCAAGAGTCCTTTTGAGGTATTAGCGAGTGAATGAGAAGGGTTTTGTGAGAAGAGGCTTTAGGGCGAATGGCCCTCAACCTTATATGGACTTCTCAACTCTCTCTCTCTCTCTCTCTCTTCAAGAATTGGCAAATTGACCGAGCGAAGAATGAAGAGCCTTTGAAGGACTTCCCGCCCCCTTGAAAGGTTTCATCTTTTCATATAACTAAATCCGAAATGAATGATGGGTTCGTTACAATTCGAATAATTTATCGACGAACCGGTGCAGTAATTATTCAAAAAAGATATTTTAGTTACTTCTTAGATCAATATTCAACATGTAGGCCTATAAAATATTTAGATGTTTAAATTGCAACGTTAGTTTTTATTTAAGATTTTCTTAAAATAAATTGAAAAAAATGTCATTGACCGCCAAATATGTGATTTGCATTGTAATCTGGTGTGACTGGTCGCACAGCACACTATTTTTTCTTAATTTCGGTAATTTAAAGGCGCATTCTGTACTTGTTTGTCAGAATATAAATACAAATCAAATTTTTAAGTATTAATTTTTAAAGTTTTACATTAAAAATAAATTTTTTTTCTAAAAAAAGTATTTTTTTCTAATCTCGGGGGGGGGGGGGGGTATAATTACCTCCTTTACCCCCTCCCCTTGTATCCGCCCTTGGGGGAATCCGAATGAAATAAGATTAAGAAACAGTAATAAGAAATTAATTAAATTATTATAAATATGATTCCAATATTAGAAGTAAGCCTATTCTTACGAGTGATAAAATGAAATTTAATGAATTCGGGATTTTCAATATTAAATGGATCTTGAGAAAACTTATCTATATTTTAAGAAGTTTCCTTCATTTGAATAAAAAGTATGTAAGGTAGTTATTTTTTGGAAATAGACCACATAAAAAAAGAAAATCTTTTTCTTCCTTGGAATCAAATGGTGAAAATCCTGCTTGTAAAATTTAGATAATTCCCACTCTATAGATGGAAATAAAAAATGGATTTATCGAAAATGCAATAAAATAAAAATAAACACAAAGGACCTTTTTTACCTCAGCTAAAATTTTCATAAATTCTTTTTTTCGATCGACATTAGAATTTGAACGATGTGGGAGAAAAAGAAAAACGTTATAGGTATAGTCTTGAGAAGAAACAAAAAAATGGAGAAATCGATTCGAAAGTTTAAAGGGACAATACAACTTTGCTTCCTTCTCTTAACATTTTTTTTTAAATTGTTAATCAGATTTTTTTTTATATATTTGTCTGAGTCAAAATAATTTCATTTGACTAAAGAAACTGACAAATAACAAGTAACATAAATATATAAAGTTTTACCGGATTCCTCGATAAAGCTAATCATGCACTTCAATATTATGTTTAGCAAAAAAAAAAACTAACATTCGCCATTACGGTCACTCTTTAGTGACTACAAAATGGATAAGACGTAAAAATAATCAATATATCTATAGAATACATCCCTAAAGATATTATATATATATAAGACCTATAAAAGTTTCTCACAGGGGTAAATATTAAATTAAGAATAGATAACTTTTAACAATTTTTACTTTTTAATTTTTTGCCAAGAACTAATAAAAATAAAATCGAAAATTTTTTTATATTTTTATTAAAAAGTTACGCTATTTTCCTTATTAAATGACTTTCCGAAAGAAAACTTTGCTTTTGGTTTCTTTTACTTTTTTTTTTTCTTCACGGATCTCACTAAACTTATAAACGACACTTTTTCAATAAGTGAAGTTATTCTTGATGAAATCCTCTTATTTATAAGTAATATTTATTAAGATTAAAGTCAAATGCAAACCTTTTCAAGTTCATATATTATTAATAAATAAAAGTGTCTATACATTTTATGATTCACTCTATTATTATGAAAAAGTTATGAAGTTCGAAATATAAAAAGAGTTTTTGAATTCGTCTACCTAATACTAAAAGATAAAGAAAAAGACCGTATGAAAGTTTAATAATTCTTAGGATATTATATAGAGCAATAAATGTATGCAGGGCCAGATTTAAAAGGTAGAGGCTAATGCTGTGCGGCCACCCAGAGTGCCAGAGACAAAAAGTAATGAAGAAAAAGGTTGGGTGGCATATAACCTACTCTATTTTAATCGTCCCATCTTGAATATGTTTGATCTTAATTTCTTCAAGATAATTAATTACTTTGTTTCTAAGAATCAATACAATTTAATAATAAACACTTGAATAAATTGAGTAGTTTTCAAACACGAACACAATATATCGCTTAATTTATTGTATTGTTTTGAATCATTCACTATCGCGAAAGAATGGCCCTGATTCGAGTCCGAGAGACACTAATATGCCCTGATGAATTATTCAACATTTCATAAGGAATGGAGGTAGGCAGGCAGTTAACAAATAATAAATTTTTATATGTTTCGTCGATGTTTTGAGAGAAATTCTCACCTTCAGATCGAAAAATTATCTGAGTATCAGGTGACTATAATTTACAATAATTATAGCTATAACAAATAAATATATTTGTAATTAAATTTGTAAATAAAAATTTTCTAATCTATACACAGATGTATTTTTTTTGCGTTTTTTTGGAACTGGTTGCAAGATCCGAATAGCTATGACTAGTCGTCACTAGGTGTTCGATTATGGAAAAAAAATCGATTATCGATTATGAAAAATAATCGATTATTCGGATCAATCGATTATTGGATCCGAACAAACTTTTTTTTTTAGTATACGAGTCTCATCCTATCTTTTCAAACTGGTTTTTGGCCTAAAAATAATCGATTATTTGCCCAATAATCGATTATTTTGCACAGCCCCAATTGTCAGCAGGAAAGTCAGGCAAATCAAAGACATTTTGGAAAAAAATAGTAGCAGAAAGATTGTTCTAATCGAGGAAGATCTTGGGAACAAAGAAAGTTTGGAATTGACAATATTATACACTATAATAGGCTAATTTTTGTATGCACCGCTAATAGCCAACCGATTTTGTGAAAATTTTTCATTCTGAAGGCTAATTGTCCTCGACATATCGTGAAAAATTTATTATTTTCTGGCTGCCATCACAACCATTGGGGATATTTATTTAATTTAATCGATTCTCTAAAGATTAAATTAAATATTGATGTATATAATTCTGTTATTCACCCAACCTTGAGATGCCAACAGCAGACACCATTCAACATGCCAATTTATTATTTATTTTTGAAATATATAAGCCTTAAATTAAATAATTTATTAGTACCGTATAATATTAATTTGGTAGTTTATTTTTATTTATTATTATATTATAAATATTATTAATTAATTTATAATTAATAATCTATTTTTCCTGAAAATTAATATTTAAAGTAAAAGATCCATAATGTGTAGGTGCAAAATGAAAAACCAAGTTGTGAGAAAGTAAATAAAGTAAATAAACCCACACCACTTCATCAGCAAGTTCTCTAGAGTTTTCAATGGACTAGGAGAGAGTGGCTAGGAGTGGGGGCTTTCTCACCCCATCAATAAATGAGAGATTTCAAAAACAAGCCCGTAGGATTCCCTTACTTCTCAACCTACTAATTTATTTTTTTACTAATATTAATTGAATAAATTAAAAAAAAAACATTAAATCAAACTATGTAGTTCTTCAATTTTTAAACATCGCCATTTGATCGTCACCAGAATAATAATAAACCATAATAAAAATTGGCTTAAATACGGTATTTTTTCTATTATTTCCATGTTCTAACATTTCTTAAATTCGCCTGATAAAGTACCAAATTCATGTAAAATTTGACTTTCTACTGATCTGCTTATTCTAAGCGAATGAATGAGATGATCCACCCACCCTTTTTATCTGTTCCACCCTTGTAACATAAAGCTGCTTAGGCAACTTGGAAAACCCTAGTCCCCTCTTGCCTAGACTATTCGGCTTATTACAATGACAGAATTACTACAATAATAGTATTAATGAACATTGTATTGTACGTATAATATAGATATAAATACATATTGTCTCGATTGAGGGGCTCTCAAGCGAATAGATTATTGATATTAATCAGAGCAATAATTTATTGTATTGAATTGGACACTTGCATTGATTTAATTATAATTCAAATAGAATATATTTACATACTTAATTATTCCTTGATTTTTTAATATCAATAATTAGATTTTTAGTCACACCTTCCTTAAGTTTCTCATTTTGTTACTACAGTATTTATTTTTTATTTGATAAATTTTAAAAATAAATTTAAATTCTAATGCAAAGAATTTTTTTTTTATTTTAAAATTTCATAATTCTCATGCATAATATTTAGATAAGCTTTTATGTATAAAAAGATAACAGTTACTAGTAGCAAGTAAATGCAATAAAAAAGACATAAAAAACTAATGTTTCAGAATTATATATTTGTACTGCATATATGAATGCGTCCATATAACTTTAATATATCGGGGGCATAATTGTAGCTTCGATGTTGAATTATTAGCTTTTTGTAATTACTACTCGAGTATGACTCATGGTTAGAAAGGGGTGGTGGAATAATTATTACTTTATGTTTTTACCACCTGGCGAAATGGGGCGGATCCCGAAGGAATTAGTCACAATGGCAAAAGGAGAAATGGGGAATGGAGTAGCGAAGGGCGGTTTTAATTGTCCTAATGGAGGCGACAAGCAGCAGCCAAAAGCCAAAATGAGAGGTCATCAAGACACGCGATCTTTGCTTTAATCTAATCTCAAATCCAATCCCTGAGAAGATCTCTAATTTCCTTTACTGAGATTTATATTTTATTGAGAGAAAATGCAAATGCGAATATATGCTCTATTATTATTTGTGATTCGTGTGGGCCCCTAAAAAATAATAAATAAAACAATAACGATGAAAATGATAAACGTCATGAGACTATAAAAATGTAAACAAGGTGTCTGGAAAAGCAGCTTTCTATTTAAGAAATTGAAACAGGACCCATTCATCTATAGAGAGAAGGGGGGAGGGGACTTTACATAAATATACAACCCGAAAAACACGCTAGAATCAATAACTGTCTATTTATTTATTAATATCTATTTTTCTAAATGCAACTTGAGCTTTTGAATTTAGAAAAGATGTTTACATTGAAATTAATTAGAAAAGACATGCCTTTCTTTCTCAAGTTTTTTTTTTTTTTTTTATAATGATCAATTTTATAGTTTGTTTGATCAGAATTAGAAAAATTTAATTATATTCATAGAGAAATTTAAGTAGAAATTATTTTTTATTCAGGGTTTTTTGACTATAATGATTGTGAGGATTGAAATCAAAGTATATACGAATGTTTCATATATCAAAATATTTCTGCAGTAGCGTGATCAGAGATTAATGGTATTTAAGACTTAACATAATCCCTTTCCTTTTTCATCTATTTTGATTTTTAATTTAAAAAATAAAAACTATTTTATTTATTAGTCTACTATTTAGTGTATGGTTTAAGAAGTTGGTTCTCACGATATTCCGGACTTAGGACTCTAAATTTATCTTTTAAATTTAAAAGCCACTCCACGCATAAATTCGTTTGTGTTTACAACCAAACTCACTAATTTTTTGCTTCAGAGCTGCTCTAGAGAGATTGTTTCTTTAACTGATGTTATTAATATTTCTCTCTAGAGTTTATAAGGTGAGGATGAGTGGTCAGCTCAAGAGAAAATTAAAATATTATTTTTAAAAAATAGAAACCAATCATTTGAAATAAATAGCCTAAATGGCCTTAGATGTCGCAAAAAGACCTTAACCAAATAAAAAAAACATGTAATCCATGATATTTCACTCCTCCTGTTAAGGAGGGCCTACAGGTCAATCATTTTGAACGGTTCAGTGAATCGATTGACGAGCTCTTCAATCAATTTGAATCAAACCTTCAATCTTTTTATCAAAACTCAGTCACAGATGAGTTTTCGACTCGGAAAACGTTCGCTTCGAACAATGCTGTCCAATACCGATTTTGCCTTCCTTGCATTAATGTTGGTTAAAGGGAAAAATAAAAAGCTGAATCGACTTTGGTCAAAGGAATGATACAAATTAAGAAATCGCTTCCTTCATGAGCATTTACTCAATTACAAGGCTCACAAAACTCATGTTCTGAACTTTGTGGGAAAAAAACTCCAATTTCGTCTTTGTTTTGTGTCTTTTTTGGAGAGAACGGGGTAAACTCCATTGTTGCCCGGCTTGTGATTGATGTAATGATTGATCAAAATGAGCCTAGACAATCAATCGATTGAGTCAAATGATTAAGTCATTCAAACTTTCTATCAATCACCTTCAATGATTGGCTCAAGCGTCAAACAGGTTCCTAGACGGTCAATCAATCGATTGATTTTTGATCAAAATGATTGAACGCCTAGGGCCATCTTTAAATAAATAAAGAGTAAAATAATCAAACCAAAAGGCAAATTTGTCCGAATTAAAAATAAAAAAAAACAAAACAAATCAAGTTCTTTTTTTAAGTTCATGAAAATAAGAACATACAAATTAGCATATTTTATGGATAAAAATAAAAACGATTAAGATAGAAAAACTTTAATTGAGACTTGCTTTTTTTTCCCTAAATATTTTAATAGTATTCGCGAACCGGAAAAACAGGGGAAAAAAATAATTCAAGCCGGATAATCGAGTGGTTGAAGGGGGAATAGAGAACAATTCTAATCCAATTTCTTTTGTTCTAAGGGAGAGGGAGAGGGTGAGTGTTTTTCTCTTAAGAAAACGATCTCCCAAGTGATTTGCATCGAGAGTGACATTGATCGCCTCGTCGGTAGCCATTCCAAAAGATGGAATCGTGCCTCTTTTCCCTTTCCCTGCCACGTGTTTTCTTTCTTTCTTTCTTTTTCAAGAAAATGGTGAATTTTGTTTTTTTATTTCATTGCTCATTTGTTTTTCATAACTCTTCCAGGAAATCGCCAACATGAATTTGAATATAACTTATAGTTTCATTCTAATAATAAGAATAATTACTAATATCTTGTTGAAAAGTTTGTTTAGTATTATTTAAAATAAGATATTTAATGATATTCCTATTCAAAAACTCGCTCATTATGGATAATATTTTGGTTTTTATATTTAATGTACAAGCGTGTGCAACGTTCCCCGACACTAATAATAAATATATAAATTATGAGAGGCTTTTCACAGACTCAAAATTCAAGATTGTCTAGAAAAAAGGTTCTGAATTAAGAGAACATAAAAATTCACAAAATGCCTAGGTAATAAAAATCTTCTTCTTCTATCCTCGCCCTTATTATTCCCGCGGTGCGGGGTCGGCGTGCGGGGTTGACGGAGGGGGTGGGGTTTTTTCGACCGGGAAGTAATAGAACAGACCGGCCCGTCGCACAGTCTGACGCCTGTGGAAAATATAGAAGAAAAGAGACTGACATGAAAAGAAAAGAAGTACTGCCAGTCCCAGCTAGGGCAGCTCGTGGTCGCCATTCACGTACCCACATGATGTGGGCCCCTGAGCAAGCCTAGGTAATAAAAATGATATTATTATATAAAATATTTGGAATTGATTCTGTTTTTAAAATATTTATTTTTTAAAATCTTTTCAATTTTGTTTAATTTCCTTTGGTGTAAGAGGGGAGCCATGAGAGCGGGGGGCCTGGAAAGCCCCATATTTTCTCAATTTTTCTTGGGGCAGGGAGCTTTCTGGGGGGAGGCACGAGCCTTCTTGGAGGGCCGGACCCCCCCCGGCACCCCCCTAGTTACGACCACGGATGTTGGCTGTATGCCGAAAGGCTTAATAAATTTATTACCTTGGCACATGAATTTTTTCCGAACTTTTTTTCAAGAACACCTTGAATTTTGAGTCTGTGAAAAGCCTCGAGAGATCGTAATTTTATCTTACTTGTTAGCTCTATATTGCCAGATCATACCATGAACATACATTGATAATCAACAACTCTAGCCTCTAAGCCACGGGTGGGGGGGGGCTTTTATTATGGCTGAACCTTTCCTAAAGACTGTCTACAATAACCAATTATTATGTAGCCTGTTACCTACGTCTATTTTGAATGATAAAACCAAAATAAATTTTCCAGCTATTCTCTCTTTTTAGCATCTGAGACCATTCATACTCATTTTATATAAAGGAATGGATAGTCAAAATAATTGAAATAAATTTCATCACTCAAGACAAGAAGCGGACCAATGAATCCCTCTCGACCTAGAATTCCGTTCGAAAAAATTCTCTTTTGTGTGGATCATTGTTTAAAGTATTTTTTCCACTTTTTGCTTAATATTTTTAATTAGATTATTGTAATAAACTAAATGAAGTAAAAACTAGGTCTATTTGTCATTAATAATAAATCGATCCCTAATAATTAATGGTCCTAGTGATAAACTCACAAATATTTACTTGTAGTTCGAAAACTAAATAACTAAATCAAAAACATTTTGCTTTCTAGTGGGATGCCAGCCAGCGAACATCATTTTTTTTTAATAAATATTTGTAAATCAACTGACCCAACTCTTAATTAAGAAATTTACTATAAAAAGATAATAAAGTTCTCTTTAGTATAAGATTTTTCTGTGTGTAGGTCTATGTTGTAGTAGAATTGTTGAATAAATGAATAAATTCAGGGCAATTTTTTTGACCTTATTCATATAACAAGTTGAAGAAAAGAGATTTAAACAACTGAGTTGTCGAAAAGAAAATGATAATGTTCAAAGAGATTATTTCTAAAAGTTGATATCAACACGATAAGCATATAAAAAAAAAAATCCTTGGAAGAAAATAATGTTTTTTGATGTAAACAGAACAATAATAATAATTTTAAACTCACACCAAACGTCAAAATGTAAATTTTAAATTATACGATTAAATTAAAAAAAATAGATAAAAATTTTACGAGAAAAGTTTTAGAGAAAAGAATTATGAATAAACATTTTAGAAGTCAATTAGATTTATGATAATAAACGAATCTTTTTTTTTTATCTCACCCTCATTTTCTGTTACTTTCTTTAGAATGAAAGGCAATTTCTAAAATATGCATTCAAGAGTAAGTAGAAGTGTATTATTTTATCCTTGAAAGAGCAAAATTGATTAGATACAGGGGCGGATTAAAGGGGGGGGGATATTTGGCCATTTGGCCATTTGGATACCAAATGGCTTAAATAAGAATGCCTGGACTCCCTAGCTGTATCGTAATAATTTAATGAGTATCGTTAATGTCTTATTTGGCCTGAGTTGTCGAGAAGTCTGTGTGTGTGAATGAGAAAAAAATTGTGTGTTAAAAAAAATAAATAAATAAAAAACACTTCAAGAAAAATATTGAGAAGTTGAGAAACATTGGAATCTGGCAACATGAGGAATATTCAAACTAGAATATTGTGTTGAGCTCAATATTGATAATGTTGGAATATTGTAACATTGAGAAGATTAATAGGGTGGGTTGTCTTCTCACCGGGACTTTTGTTTACATCGATTATCCAATTAAAAATTCACAACCCGATCAAAAGCCTGATTTTAACAAAATATAGTTAGTGATCTAAAAAGGTTTTGATCTTCTGGATAAACGATATAATTTTTTTTTTTTTTTTTTTTTTGAAACCAATAGAGATATCAAGAAGTATGATGGAGAGGTCTGCCATCAGGAAGCATGCCAAATCGCTGATTACCATCTTCCCATGAGCTATTATCGTGTTTTATTTTTATTTAATATCTGATATAATACTTCCCATAAAACGAGTTGACCTTAATAAAAGATGTCGAACCTAGAAATTTATTATCTGATGAAAAAATTATTCCAAAAAAAAAATATAAATAATGGTGAAAGACTTTAGTATTGAATTAATATCAAATAATAGGCAAATCAAGTTAAATTAAAGAATATACAGTACTGATTACATGCTAACGGGGCATATACAGTATATAATCAAATTTTTATTTTTGGCTTTGTGTGTACGTTTAAATATTAAATTTCCCCATCCTCCATAGTGATAATAATTTTTTAACACCTTTGGGACGAACAGGCCAAAATACAGACGGACATTGCTATTTTATAAAGCCCTAGATTAAAATAAAATAAACATATGTTAGTAGTTAAAAAAAAATAAATAAATACAGGAACCAATTTTCGAGGTCGTACGCGCAATAATAATAAAACAAATAAAATAAAATATAAATTTATAGAAGTGTAATTTTTTTATTTAAACCCGCCGCTGATTTATTAAGACATTGAATTGATCAAGCATTTAATTAATGACCCTTAATTTGCATGGGACCTTCCTTATTCAATGCCGATAATGACAAATTTTATAACTTGAATAATTAATAGATAGATAATAGTAATTTTTTTTTTTGAATTGCCCATTAAAGATAGATTGTCACCTGTTAATAAAATTTAATTTATTAATTTTTAACGGCATTTTTCCTAAAGAATTTTTATTTTGAATGTAAATTTAAGCTATAAAATGATTAAAAAACTGTGATTTTTATGATTTTATTTGATATAATTAATTTAGTATGGTAAAAAAATATAAATCCGGTTAAAATATATTAACATTTTAAAAGTTCGATTAAATAATGATAAGCCTCAGGGTAATATTTTAAAAATTAAGGCGCCTATTAAAGATTATTTATATTATTTCCTTAAATTCATAATAAACTATAAAATACTCACTTGTCAGTTCAAATAGAAAGGGTATTATTATGATCATGAAAAAATTGACCCACCACTATATAGTGGCTTTGAAATTATTTAATTTTTCTAAATACAGTAGAGTCCCGTTAATCCGAACTAATTGGGACCGAGGGTCGTTCGGATTAACAGGAATTGTAAGCTTGAATTAGTTAATTTTGATAATAAAGTCGTATTTATAACGTTGTAAACCGTGAAACTTGTCGGTGATATTAAACTCTAAATAAATATTTCGTATTTTTTAATAAAATAAAGTTCCTTTAATGTCTAATTTTCATTTATATTCCTCTTAAAAAAAAAAAAAAAAAAATCGTACGCAAAAGAGTTCGGATTAACCGGAAGTTCGGATTAGCGAGGTTCGGATTACCGGGACTCTACTGTATTATTATCCATATTTATTTAAATTAATTAGAAAAATTTATCGGTTCGGGAGAGAAAAGAATAGAGTCATGATATCATCATTGATCATTCAGAGATTTTGTTCTCGATCGGAGCGATATAATATAGTTAAACTACCTTCTTCTTCTGTCCTCGCCTTTTTCCCGCGATGCGGGGTCGGCGGACCTCACTATTTCCCTCCAACCCTATCAAGCGTTTTTGCGACCGGAAGAAATAGGACAGGCCGGCCCGTCGTACGGTCTGACGCCTGTTGAAAAGAGGAAGGAAGAGACAGACATACAAATAACTGAAGGACTGTCTGTCCCAGCTCGGGCAGCTCGTGGTCGCCATCCACGTACCCACAAGATGTGGGCCCCTGAGCGAATAGTTAAATGACTACCAATTATTAATAGTTTAAATAAATGTGTGTCAAGTCTAGAGTGTCGAAAACTTAAATAAGAGAAAATAAAACCGAAGCGACCCATACACACACAGTTAAACTGCTCAGTTTATCACGTCATGTGACGTCATGTCTGAGCGATAAACTTAGGAAACTGCGCAGTTCACGTAGGTTTTTGTGCAGGCTAACGGCTTTCTACTTTTGCCCAGATTTACTGCGCAGTTAACCGCTCAGTTTCTGCAGTTTTCTGTGTCGCTGGAAAACATTCAGTGAAAAATTTAACAGACCCGAACCAGAGCAGGGCATATCAGCTTGTTCGGGAAAAGCTCGGGTGTGACGTGACGTGACAGACTCATTCACTTTCCACCAAAAATTATGTACGCGGTGCAGTTTTCACTTCAAAATTTACTAGAAACTCCAGAGAGCAAGTAATTCTATTGTAGTAAATTTTTATATTCATAAGTGGAAAGTAGAATTCAGATCTTTTAATAATATGAAAACAAATACTGATTTTAGAAACAATCTTAAAAATTTTATTTGCCAACATTTAAATGTATTCACTTTAATTCTCGGTCAAGGTTATCTGTCAGAGAAAATTAGATAAACTTGTCATGAAAAGGAAAAAATAAAAATAAAACCATGTTGACACTGGTTAACTTATTTGATAAATAAATTATATCTGTCGTTGTAATCTGCCGCAAAGTTGTCCCGGGGCCGATTTTTCTTCTAAAGGTCTTTTATTTCCACCCAACCCCCCTCCCCCTTAAACTCGTAACGCTAATAAATTTCAGAGGAAATCATTTAAACCAGAGGAGAGAGAACGAGAGGATTCCGATTCCTGATTAAAGTAAAGGTTAGGATCATGTTGCCCATAAAGCTGGCGGTCGATCTTGATCCAATAAAAGGTCCTGCAGGAGTGAACCCGGAACCAGGTGGCAACAGCCCACCCCACCCCTCTCGCTATTTACGCCTTTTTTATTGGCATCTCTCGTGTCGAGCATAAACAAACTTGGCTTAAATGACATATTTACTTCATTCCCCAACTGATCGCCTACGTATGGCCCCCGACGCTTGTTCGCCTGATCACATAAAAAAAGGGCCATATTATTGTTTGAGATCTTTATTTAAAGACACGCCTGTGAACTTTAATATTCACGCGATACTTAAATACAATAAGTAGAAATCAGCATACGAATTTATTAATCAGGATTAAAAAAAAAAGGTAAAATTTAATATTCACTTTCTTTTCTTTTATTAGAGAATAAAACACTTCATAATGCAGAATCATATGCTTAATAATTTTTTATCGCAAGCCTGAGTTAATAAAGATTTCTGTTTAATATTATAAAGGAATAGGGAACGGGCGAACCTGATGGGTGATCCTAGGAATCAGCTCGTGGAACGTGCCCAGGTAGCTATCGGTATATTGTATTTAAAGCTATATTAATAAAATTCCCCCTGAAGCCTAAAGGGCAAAATTTAAAAAGAAATTTACATTTTTTTAGTAATTTCAGCATCTGAGGCCATATCACCTGCTGAGAATCCATCATAGGGGGCGAAGTCCGAAAATTCAATTTTTGAGTTAAGCCTACCAAACGTTGTTAAAACGTCTTCTCTTTTGAGTGCCAAAATGGCGAAAATTATATTTCTATTCTTTGCTATTGATTCTGGCCTAATCATTTGTTGCCTGGCTATTTAAATGTAAATGTTTATAAAAGTTTCAAACATCTTTTCTCGAATTGTTGAATTTCTGATTTTCGCCACTATGAGTCTCAGCAGGCGATATAGAAACAATATATTGTATATCTTCTTTCCTATATTATTTCCACGAGGAAAGAAGATATAATGTAGGGTCTATAACGTTTAAAGTCTATATGGCCTCAGATGCTGAAATTACTAAAAAAAAAAAAACGTTATTTTTTTTAGATAACTAAAAGTTGGTTATTTCTTTATAAAATCAAATAGAAACTCTGAATGAAAAATAAGAGTAGTGATAAAAAAATTTTTCGATACGATATATAGTGATTAGGATACAGATGATCCAGGTATTAAATCAAAGAATATAAAATAAACGAACCTAGTAGGGCCGATTTAGGAATTATAAAAGTGAACATGCTATTCCCAATCTAAAGATATGTAGGTTAAAATGCGACCCTTCTATTACCCCTAAAACGATTAAAACGAGATTCCCCGCATTTTTGACCTATAGAAGGGAAGAGCCCTTTAATCCAGACAGGAAAGAAATTATTAAATAATAGTATAGTCCTGATAACTCAAAATCTATCTTTT
>JAKCPI010021135.1:0-17337 GCA_023213315.1 Euborellia annulipes
TAATTTTTAATTACCCTTTGAAATTTATAACCTAGTGTTTTTAATTTTTTAAATTTTCATATAAATATATACACATTGTATTTTTCTTGATTTATTTTATTTTATTTATCTTAAATTATATAATTGAGATATAAAAAAAAAATTGTTTAAAAGAATTTGAAAATTACAATAAAATAATAAATTTTCTAACGATTCATTTAGAGGGATTAGATTTACGGTGGCTATGTCCAAACAAATACAATACAAAATTAAATACAACAACAACAAAAACAAAAGAAAAATGAATATAATAGAAAGGTATGCCTATTTTTTTCTTTTTCTTTGTTAATGTATTTAAATTTATATTCTGTTTGGACCTAGCCACCGAGGACTGGTGCCAGGCTTATTTTTTTCATTGATCATTTTAATTTCTATTTCATGCTTAAATAGACGTTGCCACCAAATTTTAATTTATAATGAGCGAATATTTTTTTTTCTTTTTTGACTGTTGAATACAAAAAAAAAAAAAATTTCTTTTTTATATTTCGTTTCGTTTTCTTTCTCTCTCCATTTTTTTCTTGTTGATTTTATGAATACTGATAAAACACTTGAGACACACACAGCTACACATACCTTTCTCTTCTTTTTTTTTTGCATGTATGTAAATTCAAAACCAAGTTTTTTTTTTCTTTTTTTTTTTCGCTGGCTTGAAAACTTATTATAAAATTTATGAATAAATGCAAATTAAGTGAAAAAAGTATATTTGAAAAACACAAGGAGAAAAAGAAGAAGGAAGACATCGATTGATGATGACAAGATTGAATTTTTATTAACAAGAGGGATAACGCTACTTCCCCCACTCCCCACCCCCACCTCCACCCTATTCTCCCTCCCTCTTTCGTTTGCATTTATATGATGTTGCTAAACAATAGATTTAAATATTTGTGGAATTAGTTTTTAAATTTCAATTTTTATATAACGCCCTCTGATGTGATTCGATAAGAACACACCTTACCAATAGATGGATCATGCTTCCAAGTCAAACGTCAACACTCTGCACAGGATTCAGAACAAAACGGTTCAAGTCAGGGGCGTATATAAGGGGGTGAGGCCGAGCCCCCGAAATTTACCAAATGCATATACATATATAGGAATATAGAGCCAATAATGGGTCTCGCCCCCCCCCCCCTAGCGCGAAAATGAAGGTTCCAAAAAAGAAGAAATGTTCCGCGAACGGTATATGACGAAAATTTTGGTTCCACGGACGGGTCACATGGAAACAATTTAGCGTCTCTATAAAAAAGGTAAAATATTTTTCCAGACGTGAAAAAATTTTGGTTCCGCCAAAGAGAAAATGTTCCGCGGGCGGCAAGCAAAAAAAAATTTAGGTTCCGCGGGTGAAAAATTTTTGAGATCAGGCACCCCCCCCCCCCGAAAAAACTTTCTATATACGCCCCTGGTTCAAGTAATCGCCAATCCACCTCACCCAATAAGGGTCGCCCTCGACGTAGAGGACTTGGACAAATATATCGCAGAATTAGTTAATAAAATTCAAAACGAAAATCTCTATCCATCCAAACGAACTAATATCAGGGATTAATTACTTTTCTAACTAAATTTCACTTGACACACTTTTATAAACTTATTTTATAAAATTAAAGGTCATGAGGTTTTTTTTTTAACTTTTACTCAAAAATATATATAGTATATACATATACATATTCCGAAAACAAAAAATTGTCTAACACACATGGAGAGTTGAATTGGGAGCATTGCTCGAAGCCAACAGAATATTAAAATATTTTATATTATCTCTGTATAACAATTAAAAATCTGGTGTGACTGGCGCACAGCACACAACTTTCTCTTACCTTCGGTAATCGAAAGTTGTGTACTGTGCTTGTCACACCAGATTTTTTGTGTCGACATGTATTTAGTTCCCGACAGTAGGGAATATTTGAATTCAGATGTAAAATTTATAAGTATGGGAAAATATTTATATTTTGTTACCATGGCAACCATTTCTCCTATCTTCCCTATGAAATACAAGAGTAAAGTAGTGCTTCAAACAATTTTGAGGGCAAAACGAGAATATACATTTGAAAGAGCATCTAAAAAATAATTGATTTTTGAATTTTAATCAAAATCGTTAGAGCGAATTTTGAGAAAATCGAAAAAAACTGAAAAAGTACATCAGTAAAGTACTAGTACTCTTTGGCCGATTTTGATTAAAAGCTTATTTTCCGGTCCCGGGGGTGTTTAACTTAAATATAAAATTTCAACCTCGTAGCTCAATTCCTTCATGCTTAAAATTGAACACACACACACACACACACACACACACACACACACACACACACACACACACACACACACAGACAGACCATGTCGCGAAAACCACTTTTTTGGATTCAGAGGACCTCAAAACGTGAAGATCCATCAAAATCTCGACATCGAATTTTTGACATGAATCCAATACTTTCTCTCTATAGGCTATATATATTACATATATACATAGGTAAGAGAAAGTAATATATACTACAAGAAAATAAAGAAAGTTAAATTAAATGTATATGATTGGATTGAGAATTTAACAAATAAAGCCTTGTTTGCAGAGGCGTGCCGAGACAGTTGAGGGCCTGGGGCGTCACTAGAAGAGAGGACCTATATACATTTTGTACCAGAGGTGCATATTGAATTTTTTCGGGGGGTAGGGGGGGGTAACTCATTTTCATTTAAATTTTTTATAAATTTATTTTATAAAATAAGCTCTTTAATCATTCATATTCCCCAAAAACCTTGCCTCCATTAATTTGCGAAGCAGCATCACAATACATATATAAAAAAAAAAATCAACGTTATACATGTATATAAAAAAAAAAATCAAACTACTATAAAAAAATTATCATATTATCAAAAAAAATATATAGACCTATATATCAGAATATACAAAAAAATATCACGTTATTAAAAAAAAAAAAAAAAAATCACATTATGTGAAAAAAAAAATCTTAAAATAAAAAATCTCGTTGATGAGTAACAGGAAAAGCAGCTAACAAGCTAACGTTTCGGTCCCAATCGAGGCCTTCTTCTGAGCTTATGTGTAATATTGATCTCATATTGACAGCCTATAAGCTCTGAAGATGGTTTTCTCGGTCGAGACCGAAACGTTAGCTTAAATAAATGAAATAAAATAAATTTAGTTTTTCTAAATAAATAAAATTGAATTACAATAGCAACTCATAAAAGATTTGGTTAAAAAAAAGCTAATTTTCGGTTTAATTATTAAATAATTCGAAAGTTAAAAATTGTTAGGCTTATTAGTACTGCAGCCAGGATAATAAAAAACTATTTTAATTTCTTTTGGTCGACGTTTCGGACGCCAATTGCGTCCTTCTTCGGGAAGCTTTTTAACAATCTTTGGTCCCGAAGAAGGTCGCGATTGGCGTCCGAAACGTCGACCAAAAGAAATTAAAATAGTTTTTTTATTCACCTGGCTGCAGTACTACCTTCCTTAAGATTTTGATCTTTACAGCCAAACATTTTTTTCTTGAAATGTCGTTTGAATTTCAAAAAAAAAAAAAAAAAAAAAACCCTACGAGAACAACAATCGATATATGAAGTTTAGCAACAAGTTGACAACAAGGGACAGTTTTGCGTGTTTAGTTGAATGCATAGAATATCTTCTTGCCACCTTCCTTCTCATTCCAAAGAGAATAAATACTTTGAATTCCGACACTACACGCTGAGGTTCCCACCTTCTAAGAGAGCCACAACTATGCAAGCCAAGCAACGTTATCTATCTCATTAGCAAATTTGAAGTTTTTTTTTTTTTTATATTGAAAAACGATATATCAACATACTTGTTGTTGTGACGTCATAAAATTACAAAAAAAAGACAACTATTATTATTATTAGTAAAAGAATGAGGATTAAATTCTTACCCCCCCCCCCCCCCCCCCCCCTAGATAAATGGCCCTTTCCCGGTGTTTATTTATTGCAAAAAGCATTTGTCAAAACGTTTAAATAACGTTTTAGATAAAAACAAAGTTTGCTCCATGTTCTTTTAAAACTCAATTAATAATTTCTATTTTTTATTAATTTAAATATATTTGATATATCATAAATTATCGAATAATAATTGTGAGATTTTATTTTATTATTACTTAAATTTTCAATTTTCGGTTTATAAATATGAAACCAATTGACGAATTTTCATGGGGTTTATTTATTTATTTATTTATTTATTATTTTTTTTTTTTTTTATTTATTTTTTTGAAATTTTTAGATATTTATGTTAAATATTTTTATCCTCGGTTTTTTTCATAAAGATTCATCTTATTATATCCTGAGTTGGCTTAAAAAAAAAAAAAAAAAAAAAAACTCCCTATACACCAGTGGCGTAGCGAGGGGGGGGGGCAAGGGGGGTCATCATGCCCCGGGCGCTACTCACAAAGGGGCGCCAAATGATCCGCAAAACAAAAAATTGCTGGATAATTTTTTTATTTTTTCTTTTTTATAATCTTTCTGGAAAATATATTTTAAATTTAGACCACTGTAATATGATAATATTGTATTTTTACATATAATATTATATGGTTTTCGAATGGGGGGGGGCGCTAAAAGGTATTGTGCCCCGGGCGCGAGTTAAGCTCACTACGCCACTGCTATACACTATATAGTAATTATTTTGATAATAAAAAATGTTAAATACAAAAATGCAAAAAAAAGCTTTTATATTTTGACCCCCCCTCCCCCCTTTACCTCCTTGTATCTCCATTTTTATATCTTTGTTTATAATTTCCGAAACGCGAGTGCTTAATATTTAATTTTAATTATTTAAGAGTAATCTTAAATGAAAATTTTCCTTTCACTACATCCTGAGTTTGCTTTAAAAATATTAATCATAAAAAAAAAAACAAAGTCCATAAATATTCGTCGATTAGTTTCCTATTCAATGTGGGAATTAAAAGAAATTAAATCTCATAATTATTTTTCTATAATTAATTATATTTATATTGAATTTTAATTTTGAATTTCACAAGTCGCCTGTTTATCGGCAACCAAATACACAGCCGTGTATTGCTGGTTGCGGATTCTTAGGCGCGTCCTTTCTGTAAAGACATTTATTTGCCTAAACGAAGCAGACTCGAATTGTATTATATTTAAAGAAAAAAGAATGATTTAATCTTTTCTTTTTTTTTTTCAACTTTTTCGCATGTGTTCATATTATGAAATTTATTATGCTGGTCGAAACTTAAACGCCATCCATCATTTGTTAAACACACACACACACTTGTTGTTTTATATAAATGATAAAAGAGTTTCATTAGACGAATAATAAAAAAAATAAATGGTCTTAGCCCCCTTCTATTTATTTATTTGTTTATTAAGAAGAATTTTCATTTATTTATTTATTTTTTTCTTTCTCTTCCTATGTATATATGTAATATATATATATATGAGAAAGTATTGGATTCATGTCAAAAATTCGATGTCGAGATTTTGATGGATCTTCACGTTTGAGTCCCCTGAATCCAAAAAAGTGGTTTTCGCGACATGGTCTGTCTGTGTGTGTGTGTGTGTCTGTGTGTGTGTGTGTGTGTGTGTCAAATTTTAAGCATGAAGGAATTGAGCTATGAGGCTGAAATTTTATATTTAAGTTAAACACCCTCCGGGACCGGAAAAATAAGCTTTTAATCAAAATCGGCCAAAGAGTAGTAATACTTTACTGATGTACTTTTCAGTTTTTTCGATTTTCTCAAAATTCGCTCTAACGATTTTGATTAAAATTCAAAAATAATTATTTTTAGATGCTCTTTCAAATGTATATTCTCGTTTTGCCCTCAAAATTGTTTGAAGCACACTTTCTCTTGTATTTCATAGGGAAGGATAGGAGAAATGGTTGCCATGGTAACAAAATATAAATATTTTCCCATACTTATAAATTTTACATCTGAATTCAAATATTCCCTACTGCCGGGAACTAAATACATGTCGACACAAAAAATCTGGTGTGACAAGCACAGTACACAACTTTCGATTACCGAAGGTAAGAGAAAGTGTGTGCGTGGAGTCACACCAGATTTTTAATATTAGTGTGTTTTTTTGATTGATGACAATAAAAATGCCAAACTGATTAAGTCCGGTATTTCTTATCATAGTTAAATTTTCTTTTTACTTAGATCGTGTCAAAAATATTTTGATGGAAATACACGTTTTTTGAAAAGTGTAAATTAAAAAGGAATAAAGCCACGAGATTGAAATTTTATATTTAAGTTAGTTACCACCCTAGGACAAAACACGAAGCTTTTAAACAAAATCGGCCAAAGAGTACTAGTACTTTACTGATGTACTTTTTCAGTTTTTTTCAATTTTCTAAAAATTCGCTCTAACGATTTTGTTTAAAATTTATAAATCAATTATTTTTTAGATGCTCTTTAAAATATATATTCTCATTTTGCTTTTGAAATCTTCTGAAGCACACTTTACTCTTGTACTTCAATATAAATATTTTCCATATTTATACATTTTAGTCGGCACAAAAAACTTTCAATTACCGAAATTAAGAGAAAAGTTGTGTGGTCAAAGACCATCGCACCATAAATTTCGTTTGATGATAAAAAAAAAATCACTTCAAAAAAAAAATTAAGTTAAAGTAAATAATAAAATAGAAAAATAAATTTCTTAAATAAATAGATAGGCACATACACATATAGATGTGATGTTTGGTGGTTGTCTTGTGGAAAGGAAAAACTTTTATGATTTTTCTCTCTCACACTCCTAACTTTCTCTTAACTTGTTAAAGTTAAAAGAGTGAAATTAAACTAAACTAAAAGTTAATAAAAAAAGTTCTTTTTTTTTTCTTTATGTGAAAGGTCGAATTTAAGCCTATATATCAGGCCTATTCATCAGGGCAAATATTGTCAATTATAAACATTTGCCCTGATGAAGGTCGTGATTGGCGACCGAAATGCCGGCAAATAAAAATTAAATAAAACATTTTTTTTTTTTAATTTAATCTCCTGGCTGCAAAATCCCTGCGAATCCTGAGTAAATCTCTACAGCCATAAAACATCAAATTATTATTTTTTTTTCAGTACTTAAAATAAAAAAAATACAGAAACAGGTAGAACGAAGGCAGCCAGCCAAGAACAAAAACTTTATTTAAATATCGTCGACGTTTCGGGAACGCCTGTATGACCTACATGTATCAATCTAAACAACATTAACAATTTAACGTCCTGAAGATGGGAGCGACGCGTTCCCGAAACGTTTTTGTTCTTTGCTGGCTGCCTTCATCTACCTGTTCCTGTTGATTATCACTCAGCCATTAATTTCTTCTTTTCAATAAAAAAAAAAAAATACGTATTTTATTATTTTAACCCAGGCTAATATCGGAAACAATTATTCATTTAGGCTATCTGATTTTTTTTTAATTTTTATTATTCACTGTTTGCCCATACCTCTGGGTAAATACAGTATAATAATGAAAATAAAATATTTTTATATCTGATTACTTAATATTATTTCCTTCTCTCTGAGGATGGCCCCATATGCGACCGAAACTTTAGTCACTGGTTAATTGAATAAATTTGAAAAAAAAAAAAAAACATCGCTCAATTTCTCCTCCTTCATATTTGAGAAGTAAAAGAAAATAATTTTTATAAATTAAGGAGGTTCAGGAAGTAGATGTTTTTTCCGATAAAAGGGCGTTGTATGTCTTAAAATGTAAGCAAAAAAAAAAAATAATAATAATAATAATCATTGTGTGGTTTTATGAAAACCAAGATGCAAGTGAAACTTTTTTTCGGATCGTAGGCGTTTAATTTTCAGAAAATTATTCAATTAAGGGTATTAAAATCGCGTTTTTAATCTTAACTTAATAATTGGAAAATGGGAAATCAATAGACGCATGTTAAAAACTGAGAACAATATTTATTTAGTAATTGAAGATCATTTTAAATTTATTTTAAAAATTATATTTTATCAATTTAAAAATTGAATAAATTAAATCTCACAATTATTTTTTTATAATTCGTCATATATATTAAATTTCAATTTTCCTATTTTTGTCGCCACGGCTTGTGACGTCCCAGCTTGTAACGCGACATGCTGATAGAAGAGCGAAAAAATTTGAGGCCATCAAATTAAAGTTTTACTTTAAAAAAAAAACACCTATTACGAAAATTTGCCAAGAGATGTCAGAATGGTAGCTAATAATATTTAATGCATTTGGTTGATTTTCATTGATCTTTTAACAATAAATACTTTATAAATGTTATTATATATTATGTATCTTTTATAAAAGCCCATAAATATATAAATACAGGCTAATAGGGGATCTGATAATACCGGCTGTTAGACTAGCCTGCCATCTTTTGCAAGAGTGCTGAACTATTCGACACATAATTTTTTAATATATCTAAATTTTCTAATAACTTTCAATTTTCCAAGATAAGAGAAAGTTGTGTGCTGTGCGGCAGTCACACCATATATTTTTATCATTTAATTAGCATGGATTTTTACAAAAAATTTTTTTTTTAACGTTTTAAAGTTAATTTGACTTTCATGCACCTGAATAAGTCGCTTTTAGAGACTGGCTGCTGCTCTTTTATCCTCTTAAAACTTGTTGACGTTCAATTTTGTATTTTGTATCTCTCTCTCTCTCTCTCTCTGAGGCGGAAAATCTTGTTAAATAATCTCTCTCTCTCACTCTCTCACTCCCTCTCTTTATCGTATTGAAGAAACTAATTGAATTTTCAATTGATGAGTTGAATGAGTGTCTTTGAAAAAAAAAAAAAAGTGAGTGTTTAGCTAGGTGAAAAATTTCGTTATTTTCTCTTGCTTTTTTTTTATCAACATATCATCGCCGATCTTCAAAAGGAATTATAATTACGCTACAGTCTCGTCAAAAAAATAGAAATTTACTTTAACAACCAAGCGTGTATCACCGTGGTAATTAATTTCTTAAGTCTACGGTAACTTAAAAAAATGTGGTGGAGAAAATATTTTTTTAAGGTGCGCGTCTCGAAAAACCGTTAGAAGACGATTCTCTACCGAGTTACTCTAGGCGGCAAGAGAAGGCGTTAGTTTTCCCCATAGGAATACAAGAGATTTATTCCATTTCATTTGAAAGGTTCCAGCTAGTTAATTAAGGGTAAAAAATTAATTATTTTTTAACACAATGATTACAAATTTAATTATCTATAAGATATAGAACGAATTTTTCAAAAATATCTTTTATTTAATGCGATTAATCTAAAAAAAAAATTTTATTTTTTCGAAAATCAAAAAAAGGGCTTCTATAAGTTGTAGATATTTTAAATAGCTTTAATTTAAAAAAAATTTGAGGTCGATAGCTTCAAAATTGTGGCCCCTGGAAACTTCTAAAATCAGCACCCCGAGACGCGCACCTTAAAACTACATATTGGGGAAAAAAAAACCCATCAAAATCGGTCTATTAGTTTCAGAGTAAACGCGTTATAAAGAAAAAGTTTAAATCTCACAATTATTATTCTATAATTAATTAAATTAATTAAATTTTATTTTTCCTTTTTTTCAATATTAATTAATCAATTAAATCTTTATGTTTAACAGGTAGATCTTGGAGCCAATGGCTGGACTCATGCTATCCATCTCCAGATTTTTTCTTCGTGAGTTAATATTTAATTTATAGTAGAGGTGGTCGTTCTTTTTAATTCGTCGATCACTTAAATGACTCGTTCGTTATATTATTTAAAAGAAAATTAAAATTGAATGACTAATTTTTTTTTTTTTTTTTTTTTTTTTTTAATTATGGACACCCTGTGTGAATGCTAAAATAAAAACCAAGTCTAACAAAATTCTCTAAAAACATAAAAAAAAAACAAAAAATTCGTCAAGTATTTTCAGAGTTTAAATGAGAATTAAAAATAAAAAGATAAAATATTTAAATCTCACAATTATTATTCTATAATTAATTAATTATATTAAATTTTATTCTGAGAGAAGTGAAGTCTCTCGCTTAACATAAATATTCCCTGGGACCTTTGCAACTAGTTATTTGTGGAGTGTGTGTGGCACAGTTCGCGAAACGAAGTAACCGACTGCCGGAATTTTTTTTTTTTTTTTTACTTGAATTATGAAATTAATCTTTGCACAGGTTCGATAAACTAAACTACAAAATCTAAGAAATTATTTAAATTTAACTCCAAAACTACTTGACGGATTTTTATGGTTTTTTTTTTTTTTTGCAATATGTAGAGAATTCTTCACGACGGTAAATTTAGTTAGAACAATTAAATTTTAATCTCTAACATAAACTAACTTGAATACCTTAAAGTTTTGACTGAACTTCCACCTAGCGAACTTAAGTGTTACTTTATTAATGTTTTGAATTTTCTTGAAATTGGTTTCAAAGACTTTATTTATATTCCATAAATCACTTAAATTTTCTTCTCATAAACTCGTACACTAAGAGGGGCTGAAGACGTTATGTACATTTTGAAAATAAATAAATACATAAAAATTTCTAAAATGTATATTTTTATTTTATTTTTACAAAGTTCTTAATTAGTTGTTTAAATTTAAAAAAAAAAATTAATTTAAAACAATTAAAAAAAAAATAATTTAAAACAAAAAAAGTTATTATTTATTATATTTATATCCTTAATTATAGAAAAATAATTGTGGAATTTAATGAATTAAATTTTTGATTCTCTTTTTCTTTTTAACTCCAAAACTACTCAACGGATTTTTATGGGGTTTTTTGCAATATGACCAGAATTTCGGGACGTTTTGAAAAAAACTTCTTTTAAATAATTAGAGACTAGAAATTGATCAATAAGTGACATATTCTTTTATTAAAATGACTTGAAGAATTTTAGTTTAATCCCTAACGGGTTTAACATCGTATAATTAACTATTTAACAGTGTTATCCATAAAATGTAGTTATTAAAAATTCAACTCTCACTTTATAGACACTCTATATATAGCGAGCGAGAGAGCGAAGTTCTTATAATAGAAATTAAAACAACCCCATGGGCCATTCTATATATATAATGATTTCTTTACGACTTTAAATAATAATGCAACGTTTCGAGTCTCGTTTGTGATCATTTCAAATGGCATTAAAAAAAAAAGAGAGACAGAGAGATTGAGAGACCAATATAAATTTTAATAGCAAACTTTTATTTAAGTATTAAAAACTTTTTGGGAGTTTTTAATGAGTGGATGGGGATGGAGGGGGGTGGTGGGGGGGGGGTGGAAACGACAACGATGAAAATTGATTCTTCCATCTTTATCTCTCAATTTAATTCAATTTCCAAACAACTTTTATTTATTTTATTTATATCTAACAAGTTCTTGATTTTATCTAAGATTTGTTTTAATAAGATCGTTAATTAAAAATAATGACGTCATTTTAGTATAATATTATTATTTTTTTTGGGGGGAATTTCACCCAGTCGGTAATCATATATTTTTTTTTTAAATATATTATTTATTTTTCTGCTTCGCTTGATTATATATAAAATCGTAAGTTCCCTTTTTTGGAATATTAAAGGTACGCTATTCAAATATAATTTTCTACTTTTAGAAACACCAGGTTTTTAAGACAACAGGCTATATATCTGATGTTATCAAATTTTACACAACAGACTGCCTCGGATTTATTCTGCAAGTTTTTTACTTCAGACTTGAAACCGATTTTTATCAGGCTCATAAGTTTGGCTCAACAAAAAACAATATTTCCTTTTTTTTACCTTTTTAAATTTTTAACCTTAGTTCACAAGGATAAATATTAGACAGTAAAAGACTTGAACAAACCACCCTTTGTGGTCTACTAGAGAGTTGGACCTTATTTTAAGTTTTTTTTTATTAAAACTTGATACTCGAGAGACTTTCCATAAGATTAGTTTTATTATCTATTTTTTTTTTTTTATAATTAAAATTTATTTCATTTTTTTTTTGATAATAATTAAAAATACCGAAATGTCACAAATATTAAAAATTTATATTCTTACTTTTTCCGTGGTACGAACCCTTACTTTTTGGCTTTTCTTTTATTTAAAATTTCTTTTTAATTTTTTTGTTTTGATAGAAATAAGGGTCAAAATTTTTTGAAAAATTTTCAATTTTTTTGATTATTTTTTTTAAGGCCCTTTTTTGGCGACCGTGACAGGACTGAAATTCGGCAAAGGCCAAATGAAACACTTTCTCTGATGATAAAAGAATATCATTTGAGAATTTAAATCGAAAGAAGTCTGTTCGACTGGCGCGCTGCGTCCAGATATTAGCAACGCTATTCAATTCTAATTCATATTTCTACTTAATAAAAAAAAAAATAAATAAATAAATTATTTTTTCCTAAACTCTACAAATACGTAAATATAAAATGTATTTTATTGAAGTCAAAAAAAATGAAAAATATTAGACAATTCACAATTTTTCTAATTATTTTTCAGTAAAAAATATTTTTAAAGTCAAAAAATTAGGAGGCATTTTTGACTTGAACATGGGAGAAATTAATTAATTGACGTTTTGAAGGAAAAATTATTTGATGTTTTGTAGTGGCTACACTAGATTTTTTTTTTAATAATAAATTTCATCTCGTCAAATAAATATCTTCTTTATTTCTCTCAATTTTATTAGAAATATTCTTTTTATAAAATTAAATTCTCTATTTGTCAAAACGGAACGTTGATGGATTTATTTGACAAATATAAATATTTTGTTGTTGTTGTTGTTGTTATCAGATGTCAATAAATCTCTGTAATTTGTTAAACATCTTATATTTGTGTTTTTTTTTTTAGAAAGAAAATTTATTGAATTTACTTGCTTCTCGTTTTGAAAAGCAATATTGAATGCACTGGCAGGCTAACGAGTAAAAAAAAAGGAAAATTTAATTGAAGTGAATGAAAGCGAATAATTTTATAAATTCCTCTAGTCTTCAACTGAAAAAAAAATAAAATAAAATAAAGTTTGAAATTTAAAATTTTAAAATGAAACTTTTATTTGATGGCCTCAAATTTTTTCGCTCTTCTATCAGCATGTCGCGTTACAAGCCGTGACGTGAAAGGCCGTGACGATACAAGCCATGACGTCACAAGCCGTGACAACAAAAATAGCAAAGTTAAAATTTAATATATATGATAAATTATAAACAAATAATTGTGAGATTTAATTATTAGACTATTGATAAAATATAATTTTTAAAATAAATTTAAAATGATTCAAATCTTCAATTACTAAATAAATATTGTTCTCAGTTTTTAACATGCGTCTATTGATTTCCCATTTTCCAATTTTTAAGTTAAGATTAAAAAAGCTGAATAATTTTCAGAAAATTTTCAGTTTTACGCCTCCGATCCGAAAAAAAGTTTCACTTGCATCGTGGTTTCATAAAACCACAGTATTATAAATTTATTTCTCTGTAAAAAAATAACATATTAGCTATAATAAATAGAGCGTTAAATAATTCATGGAATTCCACCTGGGGATCTAATAATAGATAGCTATATTATAGATTCTATTATTATTGTGTCCATTATCTATAATAATAGCTAAGATTAATCAGTGGATTAAATACACAAAAAATTAATTCATTGTAAATTCAATACGATACACTCATCAATAGGAAAATATGTGAATATGTGATGCAAGTGAAACTTTTTTTTCGGTTCGAAAGCGTTTAACTGAAAATTATTCAATTAAGGGTATTAAAATCGCGTTTTTGATCTTAACTTAATAATTGGAAAATGGGAAATCAATAGCCGCATGTTAAAAACTGAGAACAATATTTAATATTTAGTAATTGAAAATTTGAATCATTTTAAATTTATTTTAAAAATTATATTTTATCAATTTAAAAATTGAATAATTAAATCTCACAATTATTTTTTTATAATTCGTCATATATATTAAATTTCAAATTTCCTATTTTTGACGTCATGGCTTGTAGTTTCACGGCCTTTGACGTCACGGCTTGTAACGCGACATGCTGATAGAAGAGCGAAAAAATGTGAGAGGCCATCAAATAAAAGTTCCACTTAAAAAATCGTGTTGACCGCTGTAATAATATAGAATAAAATTTCCTTTAATTTTTGAGTTGAAGCTCAGAGGAATTTATTAAATTATTCCCTTTCATTCACTTCAATTAAATTTTTCTTTTTTTTTAGCTTATCCTCAGGATGAAATAAAAATAAAAAAGATCTCTAAATATAATATGATAGATAGAGATGAATAGGAAAAAAAAATTCAATAACTTTATTCATAAAATTATTAATAAAAAAGTTTTTTCATACTTTTTTTTTGTCCGAGGATATTTATTAAAAATATAATGAGAAAAAAAATGATTTCTCTCTTGGATAGAGAGCGAGAGAAAGGGTATTGGTTGTAACTTGTTGTGACGTCATTTGGGGAATAAAAATTGAGTTCACGAAATAGTCAACTCCCTTTGTGTGAAATGTGATAGAAAAATTATTGAAAGATGATAAAATCACCTCTCTAAGAGTATATAAATTATTAATATCACAGGGCTGCCAATATTTTTAAAAATGAATGAATTTTAACGTTAAATTTTAAAATTTAATCAATCACAATCTTCAATATTAGAAAAAAAGGGTGAAATAAAATTGGTGGAACTATTCTCCATTAAATTCTGATTCCATCCATATATAGATTATTAAAATATTCTTATGGGAAGAGGGTGAAAAAATAAAATTTCATCATAAAATTAAGATTTCGTTAATAAAAAAATATGCAAGTTGTGTTATTTCTGCTTAAAACAAAGAGATAAAAAAAAATGGTTGATATTCCATTAAAAAGAGGATAAAATCCCCTATCTAAGGGCGTATTAATTATTATACTTGAATGAATATCACAGTGCTGGCAAAGTTTGAAAAATAAAGAAAAAGTTTTTTATTTTTGATTTTTATAAACTTAATCATTCACTATCTTCAATCCTGGATAATATAGATTAAATTAAAATTGGTGTAACTATTCTGCATTAAATTCTGATTCCATCCATATATAGATTATTATCAGAATCCATAGGTAAAAGGGAAAAAATAAATAAAATTTCATCATAAAGTTAAGATTTCGTTAATAAAAAAATATGCAAACTGTGTTATTTCTCCTTAAAACAAAAAGATATAAATATGGTTGGTTATCCATTAGAAAGAGAATAAAATCTCCTATTTAAGGGTTTAATAATTATTATACTTAAATGAATATCACAGTGCTGGCAACGTTTGAAAAATGAACAAAATTCATTAAATTCCAAAATTTAATCTAACACTAACTTCAATACTTGAAAAGATGGATGAACTAAAATTTTTGGAACTATTCTTCATTAAATTCTGAAACTATTCATATAACAACTCCCAAGAAAGGAAGGAAAAATGAAATAAAATGACGTCATAAAGAGAGAATAAAATTTTGTTTTCGTTAACATAAAAATATGTAAATTGTGTTATTTCTCTTAAAAAGAAAATGATAAAAAAAATGCTTGGTTATCCATTAGAAAGAGGATAAAATTCCCTATCTAAGGCTGTATTAATTATTAATTATTGAATGGATATCACAGTGCTGGCAACGTTTTAAAAATGAACAAAAAGTTTTTTATTTTTGGTTTTTTAAACTTAATCATTCACTATCTTCAAAAATGGATAATAGAGATTAAATTAAAATTGGTGGAACTATTCTGCATTAAATTCTGAATCCATCCATTTATAAGAATCCATAGTTAAAAGGGAAAAAATAAATAAAATTTCTTCATAGCTAATTGCGATTTCGTTAGCAAAAAAAATATGCAAATTTTGTTATTATAAAAGTGTAAGAAAAATGGTTGCTATTTCAATAAAAAAGGATAAAATTTCTTATCTAACAAGGGGAGGGCACGAGCTTGAGAATTTATTTTGGGATGAGACTTCGGATAATGATTGTACTTCTTTAGGATGTTCACCCCCTAAAATAGTAACGTGCAACGCTCAATAGATTCCGAGAAAATAACGTTTAAATATTCAGTCAGCTTATATGTACGACTTATTTTTTTTTTTATTAAATTATTTATTTTATTGTTCTTACAATTAAATAAATTTTTTTTTTTTTTTTTATTTGTCTCTTGGCCTAGTTTGGGCCATGAGTATAAAACGATACAAAAATTTGTAAATCTTATAAAAATACAATAAACATAAATATACAACATTTTTACAAAAAATTATATAGGTAAAATGTTACCAAGATTGATGTGTAGTAGGAGTACAAATAAATAAAAATGATAGAGTGTAAAAAGAAATACAAATAAATAAGAATGATAGAAAAACAGTGTAGATAAAAAAATTAAACAATAACTCGGCACTGTTAAAAGCATAGAAAAACAATACCAAAGCACTACCCATACAATCACAAAGCAATATTAAGGCAATAAAAGTAGGGTGAGTGCACCAGTAACAAACCAATTAGCAGAAATTTTGAAACAAATTTTGATAATGTGACTCAATTATTGAGACAATCATTGCAAAAAAAAATCAACGTACTCTTTATCTACCATAGAATCATGTAGCCTATTCAAATTTTCTTAATAGCTATTAAGTTTTTTTATTTAATAATGAATGTGGAAAGCCACAATGTTCCTAAGGTTGACCAGATTGTACCAGTAATATACCAGATATTGTACCAATAGTAAACCAGTAAATAAAACGAATTCTTTTAATGAAGAATAACTTTATTATTAATAATAACAAGTTTTTGCATTAGTAATCATCACAAATTTTCATCATTCTACAAGTTTCATCTAATACTTATGCTACAAAGCCCGTAAAAAACTTTTGATTTCATCCATCCCTTTTCTGACTTTTACCAATGCTCCATTCTTTATTAATACTTTATATTTTAGGCATGTTTCTCTAATTTTTGCGCCTTTGCTTATCTCGTCTCTCGTTTTTATGACGTGTTCCTCCATATTTGAAAAACGTTCTTTACGGTGGCATTGTGTTTGTAAAAAAATGTAGGTGGTGAATTACTGGAACAAATTCATAGTGTAGATGTTACCAGTAATAAACCACTGGTCTACAACTGGAACTTTGTAATTTTTTCAGTAGTTTATTATAATAATGTATTCAGTGTATGAAGTAAATACAAATGTTAAAAGAAAAAAGAAAAAAATTATCAAAAAGCTTAATCACGAGTTGTAGACAAAATGGAATATTACTGGAACATCATTGAATTCGTGTTCCATTAGTTTACCAATGACAACCATTGATTTAAATTAGCATTTTCTAATGAAATAAGACATAATATTATTAAATATTATTAATATATGTATTATACTATGTAGTTAATTCGAAAATAGATTGCAATGATTGAAATAAACA
>JAKCPI010021136.1:0-13054 GCA_023213315.1 Euborellia annulipes
CTTAAAATACATATTTCTTTTACATTTAATCTAGTAATCCTGACTTTGATCAGTGATTACCTTCGGCTCTTGAAAATGAAGTTCAAAATCGATGATTACTTTTTTTAAACGTATTAAAATCAGCGATTTTTCTATTTTTTTTTTTTTTACCTAATTAGGCTTCTGACCTTTGACTATTGGTTAAAACCTGATCAGAGAGAATGAATGATGTGCTCTAAAATGGACATCTGGCGTCATTATTACGTGGCGTGACTTGGCGACTTGACACCCGGAGGGTCTGAGTTCGAAGCTCGGTCACGCCGGTCACGGACACTCTGACAGACAGATCGGACTAACAAAAAGAAAAGAGAAAAAACATATGGGAAAGTAAAAGATGAGGATTCTATTTAAATAGAAGACAAACTAGAGCAGATTATAATATAAACTTCACGTGACGATGAAAGAATAAAATTGAATAGAAAATAAATTAATGAATATTAATTTATAACAGTGAGTTAGAATAAAAAATTTAATAACTTGAGACGTGGAAAAGATAAATCTTTTTAAATGTTTTCCCTTACTACTTGATATTTTAACCCGATACAGAGGCGTACCGAGACAGTTAGGGGCCTGGGGCGTCATTATGTTAGAAGAGGGGGCATATATACGTTTTGTATCAGAGGTGTATATTGAATTTTTTCAGGGGGAGGGGGGAGGGCGAACTCATTTTTAAATCTCCTCTTCCATACACAAAAATACCGTATATCCCTTAACCTGAGGGCCTCTCAAAGACAAATTTTCTTTAAACTTTTTTTTTTATCTAAATTTTTCCGTTTTTTTCCGAGCGCTGGGGGCCCCGGGGCCTGTCAAAGATAAATATTTGGGGGCCTATGCCTGCTCGGAGCCTGGGGCTGACTGCCCCCTCCCTCTCCCCCCCTGGTACGCCTCTGACCCGAACTCTTTATTTTATTTTACTTATATATGAATATAGATAGATAGAGGTTTCATGTCAAAAATTCGATGTCGATATTTTGATGGGAATACACGTTTTGAGGTCCCGTGAGTCCAAAAGAATGATTTTTATTATATTTAAGTCAAGTCTTCTGGAGCGTGACACGAAACTTTTGAACAAAAAATACTAGTACTTTACTGTCGTACTTTTTCAGTTTTTTCGATTTCCTCTAAATTTCCTGTTACGATTTGATAAAAATTCAAAAATCAATTATTTTTTAGATGCTCTTTAAAATGTATATTTTCATTTTGCTCCCAAATATGTTTGAAGATCACTTTACTCTTGTACTTCTTAGGAAAGATAGGAGAAATAGTTGCCATGGTAACAAAATATAAAAATTTCGTAATACTTGTAAATCATTTTATATCTTGAATTTTAATATAAATTTTTATATTGTCGGAAATTAAATTAAAAGCCCAGCCCTCTTCTTCTAGAGAGGTTCTGGAGCAATTAATAAAAAACTTTTCATTAAACAAATGATGACAAATTTCTCCAACTCACGACAAAATGTTAATTTTTAAAACATGAATAGTACTATGAAGATAGGTGCGCTTGTTTCTTGACAATGAGAAAAATAATTTTTAGAGTGTTTTCTCCGAATATTCCGAAGGCATTTATTAGCACATTTATTTATTACCTGATTAGTACTGTACTGTCGGCCCACAAGTGCCTGGTGTGCTCGCGAGTTGAGCCTTGAGCTTAGGCAACCAAAATGCTTAGCCGTTGGAAGTGTTATCTTAAAAGTAGCTTTGTCAACTAAATCAATAAATAATTTATTTTAAAGCAACTGAAGTGGAAAAGCTTCTTTTAAGACAACACTTCCAACGGCTAAGCATTTTGGTTGCCTAAGCTCAAGGCTCAACTCGCGAGCACACCAGGCACTTGTGGGGCAGACTCTACCAACAACTTCTCATGTCTAAATTAAAAAAGTTTAAATCGTTAATTAAGCATCTATTCTAATTTAATATTCAGATACAATAATTCTTATTCTAATATTTTTTCTTTGTTTACAGGTAAGAGAGTTTCGCCTCACCTAACCCGCCTTTATATCTATATTTTCGTAAGTGATTTGCATATTTATTTTTTGTATTCGCAATTTTTTTTTGTGATATCTCTTTATCCTTTAAATTAGATTAATTACACCAATTTATCATTTAATAAAAAAATCGTGATTTATCAACTCCATTCACTCCTTAATTGGCGAATAATTTATTGTCTTACGGGCAAAAAAACAAAAATTGGCAGAGAACAATAATAGTTGACCAAAAAATTTATTAACAAATTAATTGATCAATCGACCTCAAAGGTTGCAATTTTTTAAGGGTTTCTTTTTTTTTTATTAATAAATAAATTTGTCTTTGTGGCTGGAATTATTGAGATGAAGTTAGGATTTTTTTTAACTCCGATTTATGCTAATAAATCAATTATATCTGATTATTTGATTAGGTTACTAAAAAATTTATAATTGCTAATTTTTTTAATATTTTGTCTTTTAATAAGCATCTTCACTTTTAATGTATTCAATATTCATTTGCGTCAGAAATCAATTAATTTCTTTAAATACGTCATTATATTACGTTATAATTTTTATAAAAATATATATACGTCGCGATTATATTATGAAAATTTTTTAAAAATAACTACCCCACAAATAAAGTATATACCATCAAGGGAAAAGATATTGGACAATATGGCGGCTACCTATCATAAGGCTCAAATGCCAGGTAGCCGCCATATTGTCCAATATCTTTTCTCTTGATGGTACGATGAAGCACAAGAGTAAAGTATGCTTGAAACGATTTCAAGGGCAAAATGAGAATATACATTTTAAAGATCATCTAAAAAATAATTGATTTATGAATTTTAATCAAAATCGTTGGAGCGAATTTTGAGAAAATCAAAAAAAAACTGAAAAAATGCATCAGTAAAATACCAGTATTCTTTGGCCGATTTTGTTCAAAAGCTTCGTGTCACGTCCCAGGGGGGTACCTAACTTAAATTTAAAATTTGAATTTTCTAGCTCTTTTTGTTCTTAAGATTTTTTTATATATTTCCATCAAAATCGACATTGAATCTTTTACATTAATCCCATACTTACTCTATATATATAAATTAATATATATTTAGGTAAGAGAAAGTAACAAATTCATTTGAGAGTTGGTCAAATGGGTTGCCTATCTTTCAGTAACAAAATACTCATTTATTTATGGTAATTGATAGATTAATAAATCGTCTTCGCTTTCCGGAAGTCATATGGTCTCAGGATCGACCAGCAAAAATAAACTCACAAAAAATATAATTATTTATGTAGATAGTTTGACTTAGAAAAAAAAAGATAGAGAAGAAAACTTATGAATAATGTCTCTGGAATCATGACAAGACCTCATTCCCAATGAATATAAAATAATGCAAACAAACCCAAGTAAAGTCGGTCCATCTATTAATTAATATTCATTTCTTATATGGAGGCGATAAAGCGTCTAGAATAAATTTGCTATTCTTCTTTTATTTATGTGTATATGTCTCCTAATTTATAAATTATAATTATTTAACAAAAAATTAACTACCATATAAAAGGTTATAATTTCAATTTAGAGCGAATAAGTCAACTGTTACTTTTTTACTTTCTCTTACCTCTATATATATGTTAAATATATAGAGAGAGAAAGTATTGGATTCATGTCAAAAATTAGATGTCGAGATTTTGATGGATATACACGTTTTGAGGTCCCCTGAATTCAAAAAAAGTGGTTTTCGCGACATCGTCTGTATGTCTGTCTGTCTGTCTGTGAACAAAATATCTCAAGAACGAAAAGAGCAAGGAGGTTGAAATTTTATATTTAAGTTAGGCACTCCCCTGGGACGTGACTCGAAGCTTTTGAACAAAATCGATCAAAGAGTACTAGTACTTTACTGATGCACTTTTTCAGTTTTTTTCGATTTTCTCAAAATTCGCTCCAACAATTTTGATTAAAATTCAAAAATCAATTATTTTTTAGATGCTCTTTAAAATGTATATTCTCATTTTGTCATTGAAATCTTCTAAAGATCACTTTACTCTTGTACTAAAGATAGGAGAAATGGTTGCAAAGGTAACAAAATATAAATATTTTCCCATACATAAATTTTACATCTTGAAATTCGAATGTACCGCCGACACACTAGATTTTTTTTTAGTATAAGAACTGATCTAGTTCATTTATATTTATCGTGATCCCACATTCACACAGTTCTAATTTCGAAAACATCAAAACAAATATATTCTGGTGTGCTGTTCGTTACACGAAATGTTTCAGATGTAAAAGTGCAAATTTTATTTCTCTCAAACTAACAATTAAATTATTAAACTAATGATGGCGTCAGAGGAGGTCAATTAAAAATTATTTTTCTCATCCCATGTTTACTAATTAATTAATTAGTAAGATGACTATCAATATTTAGGGCTTTTAACTTGATTAATGAGGGCGTGTAAATTTCTCCATCATTAATATCTATGACATAAGAATTGCTTAATTAAACATGTGTGGGCACCTGAATTGGGACCGTGAATGATCGAAAATTTTTATAAAATAATTGAGAATTTTTTTGATAGGCGTCTCTTGTGAAAGGCATTAGAAAAAAAAATTCAGGGTGAAACACTCATCATCAACTTTCTTTGAGCAAACGTGGTGACGGGCTAGATAAATGTATAAAATTTAAATTTCTCATTGTCAATGAAAAACATCGTTTATTTTAAAAATCTGGTGTGACTGGTTGCACAGCACACAAGTTTCTCTTGCCGAAAGTAAGATTTTTTGTGTCAACATATATTTAGTTTCCACCGATATATATGTATTAGAATTCAAGAGGTAAAATTTATAAGTATGAGAAAATATTTATATTTTGTTATCATGGTACCATTTCTCCTATCTTTCCTATGAAGTACAGTGAGGGACAATATTAAGTCCCAACCATGCGTTTTCTACATGTGATTATTTCAATGTTTTTATAAAAAAAAAAATGAAAATATTTATTGGAAATTTTCTAGGTTTAAAGCATGCAAGTTTCCATTAAAAATTATATCATATTTTTTTAAAAACAATGAAATAATCACAAGTAGAAAACGCATGGGTGGGACTTATTATTGTCCCTCACTGTACAAGTAGTCTTCAGATGATTTCAATGGCAAAATGAGAATATACATTTTAAAGATTCTCTAAAAAATAATTGATTTTTGAATTTTAATCAAAATCGTTCGTGCGAATTTTGAGAAAATCGAAAAAAACTGAAAAATTACATCAGTAATTACTAGTACTTTTTGACCGATTTTGTTTAAAAGCTTATTTTCACGCCCTAGGGGGGTGCTTAACTTAAATACAAAATTTCAACCTTCTAGCCCAATTCCTTCATGCTTAAAATTGAACACAGACAGACACACACACACACACACACACAGACAAACCATGTCGCGAAAACCACTTTTACTTTCTCTTATTTTGGATTTAGGGGACCTCAAAACGTGTATATCCATCAAAATCTCGACATCGAATTTTTGACATGAATCCAATAGGTCTACTTTCTCTCTATATACCAGGTATATGTAAATTAACATATACATATAGGTAAGAGAAAGTAAAAATAGAGCTCTATAGAAATTACATTTTTTTTTCTACAAAATTTGAAAAAGTTGCTCCTTGCAAGATTCGACCTTTTAATTAAGATAAATACAAATTACAAAATTTCACATATTTTTAAAAGAGCGTGTTGTTTGCCGATTTGATTTATATCTAGTGACCAGAAGCCCCTTTTCTATTAGAAAGAAGGGGAGGGAGATAATTTGTTCCAATTGCTTCCTTATTTGGACCTCCGGCATCAAACGGCTTGCTATTAATTATATTCATTTAGGAGAGCCCATACATCATCATACGGGCCTAATACTTTTACCATTAAATTAATTTGAATAAATTAACGCTGATTAGAGTTATTGTTTAATTAAAATACAAATTTATCTCAGAATTTATTTTATTTTAACTATTTTTATAATCAAGTTGCACCTAAAATAAGCGAAAAGTCCCGTCTGATGCGACAAAAATTTATTTCATTTTAATTAGCTAACAATAAATTGAAATAAATAGAGACCTGTTCTAAATGGCCTCCGTTGCCGAGTAAGACCTTAAATTAATTAAAAAAAAAAAAAAAAATTATTACTAAAAACGTAATTACCTTTAATTATTATTTTTTTTTTTTAATTTTTAATATTTTTTTTAAAATTTCATTTAGGTCATTTTGGTCTTTTTCGGCATCGAGAGCCATTTAGACCTCGTCTCTATTTATTTCAATAGGCTTGGTTGCCAATCCAATTGAAATAAATTTTTGTCGCATGAGGTGGGATGCGAACCCTTGACCTTTGGTACCAGAAGCTAATGCTCTAGCCATGAGCCACAAGGGTATTTTAATATTTATTTTTAATAATTTTTATAAATAATGACTTTATTAAGTTCAAAAAAAAAAAAAAAACCCTCACAAAACTTTCCTTACCAGGAACACCTCAGATAGGGAATTAAATAAAAAAAAATCATTTTTTTTAACTCGAAGGTAAAACGTGTTCTTGTTTACTATATCGATGATTTGCTATTGGTCGGATAAGTTTGCTAATTGGCTAGAAGTGAAACAACCGGCACTTGAAATACTTTTTTTTTTTCAACTTTTAATTCTAATCATGCCAAATAATCAAAAAAAGTTTTTGAATTAAAAATAAAAAGAGAATTCTCATGAATTATTATTATTATACTTATTGTTAGTATGTTTGCAAACTTAGTATAGGCTCACTGCAGTGCGTCGCACCGTCGCGTGACTTCAACACATAATCCCCTCCCCTCCCCCTCCATCCCACAAAACCAACTCCTTCTCTTGCCGTGAAATCAAAGAAATAATGCAAATATCCCATTTCACTATTCGAATAATTCGTTTTCAACTTTGGCTAATTAGTTAATTAATTTTTTTTATTTTTATTATCTGGAAGATAGAGAGATTGAGATAAAATTTATTATCTTCAGGTGTATAGTTCGTTGTCCGAATTATTATCATGTTAAAAGCATTTTAGAGAAAATTAAATATCGATCTTATTTTTTTTACATATATTGTCCTGTAAAAAAATATTTTACTTTTTAAATAAAAGAAGGCGAATTTTTTTTTCTCTCTTCCTCATTACTATTACAAAATATTCTATTAGGCTAATTGACGAACCTGTTGCTAGCAAATATTTATTTAATAATATTAATATTAGCTCATAATCGTGTGATTCTATTGGATCACATTCTAAAAATATCCTCTAATTTACATATCTAAGAGGACAATCAATATAAAAAAGAAATCAACACTTAGTACACGCACAATAAGAAATTTATATCCAAGTTGATGTCACATTTTCTTTTTTTTCATTTTCAAATATAATTTATTCTCTTTTTTTTATATTTATTTACAATTACAATAATCTTGACATTTAGATTTATTCTACACTTTTATTTATTGTGAGTTTAAGGATGTAAAATGACAATAGAAAATCTTTAAGGTCAAATGAAAAATGATCATTTTTTTGGCAATTATTTATTTATATTTTTAATTTTGAAACAGGACAAGTTAATTTTAAGTTAATATAAAAGTTAAGATATCTTTCTTGTCAAAGTAATATCTATGCCGGGGGACCTGGCATCGCAGTAGAACCACAATTGTTGCGTTTAAAGTCGGCTACACACATAACTGCAAACTTGACAAGCATGCACTTGCAATCTTTTTGTACAAGCAAACTGTAGCGAATTTTGCGCAAGCATTTTAATTGTTCAAGCCGCTTGATACTCGATTAAATCTTAATCACGCACAAACATATTTGCACAAGCAAAACTCTCCACCATTTTATAGACGTCTTGACATTTGATATATATTAATTCATTTAAAATTTCAATTTAAATATTAATATTTATTGTGTCTCTGTTTAAAGCAAGTGAGCATTTTCTTGTTAGCTCCGAATACATAACCTTCCGAGTTTGACATTTTAGGTTAATTTTCGGCGTAAGCTGTTTCTTGCACAAGTATGCTTGTGCCGTGTGGTGCTTAAGGGAATTTGCATACTGGTACAGTGGACGCCACAAGTGCCTGATCTCCTCCAGAGTAGTACCTTGAGCTTAGTCAAGCAAACCAATATTTTTAAAATAAATAAATCTTCTTTTAAAGTAAAAGAAATCACATATGCTGGGACGATTGAATTAAGGTTATGGAGAAGAAACAACCAGCGACTGCTTTCCACGTCAAAATAATCTATTTGCAAATATTTCGGTCCGCCTAACGCAAACCATCCAGTTTGTTATGTTCCAGTTGATGCACTGAGGATGGTTTGCGTTAGGCGGACTGAAATATTTGCAAATAGATTATTTTGACGTGGAAAGCAGTCGCTGGTTAAATTTTTTTTTTTAGTGTACTGAAGGGGAAAAGCTTCTGAAAGTTAAGCATTTTGGTTGCCTAAGCTCAAGACCCCACTTTCGAGCATATCAAGCACTTGTGGCACCCACTGTACAAAAAGATTGCAGTTTCTTGTGTAGCCGCTTTAATCAGCTCGTTGAATGATATAACATAATTTAAAAATAAATTTACAATTTACTCTAAATGGGCTCAGCAGCCGAAAGGGCAAAAAAAAAAAACATCTATATGGCCTAAGATGCCGAAGAAACAAAAAAAGAAAGAGCAAACGAATATTATAATTATTTTAAGAAATACTTTAATCCGTTTTAATGGCAAAAAAATAAGTTTAATTAATAAAAAAATTATTTTTTAATTAATTTATTTAAATAAAAAAAATTAAAATCAGTCATCCTTAAAAACAACTCCTGCAGAATTCCGTTCTCTTTTGCTATTTTTTTATTTTTTTTATTTTAATTTCCTTATATAATAATGAATTCGTTAATTAGAGAATTATTTTACTTTTGTCCTCGAATTGTTTTAGAGTAGATTGAATCAATGAGAATAAACGAACACTAAGGATATATATTTTATAAGAAAGGAAGTGATTTAATAAGTGCGAAAAAAATAACTTGAAGAGATATATATCTAGAGGGGCAGCCAAATTTATAAAAATAAACAAAAATTTCTGTTCTTTTGGCTAACATAAATATATATCACTATCAAAAAATATAAAAACATCTCTTTATTGATAAAATGCAAAAATTTAAACAAAATAGAGTATTGAATTTTAATCATCGATAGATAGCCAGTAGCATCGCCTCTTCTGCATGCTGCAAATTCACTTGTCGTTTACGTTGTTGTTGAGTTGCTTTTAACGTTTCGCCATTATAATATTTTTGCACGTTGTGTATGATGTGCTTATGGTGTTGTTGTTGTTGACGAGTCGTTGAAGTTTCTGTAGACGATCGGTGAGTGGCCTCCCGCAAACGCAAAATCGTCTGAAGCGTATTTTCGATGCTCGTGGACGTTGTACTACCTCCGCTGCTAATTCCGTTGTGATTACTCGACCATATTCGTTTACTATACAAAGGCCTTCTTTTTTGCACGATGAAGCTAAACAAAAAGAGTTTTTATATGTCGACGCCTGACAAGGGACAAGGATAGAACACAACTTTAATTGCCGAAGGAAAGAGAAAATTGTGTGCTCAGTCACACCAGATTTCAGATGGTTTCAGATCTTAGACAGTCGGATGAAAATTATTGTAAATATATATCGTAAATTTTCCGATAAAATCTAGTCGTTCTTCAAATTATATATCGTAATTATTAAAGCTGACAGCTTATTCCCGTCGAACCCAAATTGTAGGAAGATATTAGTTCAAATTATAAATATTAACTAGGACTTAATTTGCAAAAAAGATGGAATTTTTTCAATCAACGCGCAATTAGACTGTAAATGAGTCAGTCAATAAGATAACAAGAGATGAGTTTGTGTTTGATTGAGCAAAATTGTGCTCCCTGGAGTCGAACCAGAACCTCCTCGCTTCCGCATCAAACACAAACTCATCTCTCGAATTTGCTTTCTTAAACGATATATTGACTGGCTTATTTATAGCGTTGATTGATAAAAAAATTCCATCTTTTTTCAAACAAAATTCTGCCTAGTTAATATTTGTAAAAATCGCCTCGGAGGTTGCAGTCCTAGCAGGCGTCTAGAATTGTGACGCAGTTCCAAACGTGCTTGCTAGATGGCATGCAGTATTTTAAGATCTTTTCGTGTCAATGAAATTTTAATTTCATTAGTATATTCGGTTATAGAGTATATAATAAGATAATAAGTATAATAAAATTATATTGTCTATTACTTAACCCGAGTTATTTTCTAACCTGTGATGGGGAAATTTTTTTGTTTTTTTATTTATTTAAGGTCTTTCTCGGAAATCCGGGACCCTAGCTAAGCACGAGAAACTAATGACTTCTCTCTGAGCCACGGATCACGGGCGTTTTGGAAATTAATTGATTAATGGAAATAATTGGTTGCTGGAAGAAGCGTACTCAATTGATTGATTTTATGATTAATTCCTATTAATTTTCTGATATATTTATGAACTTTTGGAACAGTTTATGAATTGATTGGTTTCCACAAAACCAATCACAAACTTATCCAATGATAACTGTTTCTATTCCCACTACTATTTTATGATATGGTCCCACAAATATTTATAGAAAGAGAGAGACCAAAGTTAGAAATCGGCTGTCTATTCTTCCGATAGCAAGTGATAGGCATCGATCGCACAAATGTCTTCCCATTCTTCCACAAAGGTAACTGGATATTTTGACCATAGATGATCCGTAGCGGTCTGAGAGTTCGGACAGAGCCACTAATATTTCTCTCATTTTCAATCGGTCCACCGCCCCGCAGATTTGACGTCGGCGAGCCGAAGTAATTAAGCGCCTCATCCGAGGAAGGCGCCTAAAAAAATAAAACAAATTTATACATTTATAAATAACATGATCATCTTTGTCTAGAAAAGTGAAAATGTGATTAAAAATCCTCGTAGCCGGAGAAGAACACCACAATCGTTGCGGTTGGGTGATGTGAGGAAGCTCGGGATTGGTAACCCCGAGCCGTCGGCGTGTGGAACGCCCACCGGTAACCATCGATATCATGTATTTTCAATTTAATAAATATATTTATCACCCCTAAATGGCCTCTGTAGCCGAAAAGGGTTAAAAAAATCATCTACAGTTGTATAACATTGGACGTTTGATAAATGGATTCGTCGGCCCGTTTAAGATTATTATTTTCAGGAAAGGATGAGCTAGGGCATGATGGACATTTTACAGATCATATATTGTAGTAAACAAGAATACGCTTTACCTTCAAGTTTAAAAAAATGAGTTTTTTCACATATATATAATTAGCTATCTGAAGTATAAAGAAAGTTTGTGGGAAGTTTTTTTTTTTTTTTTTTTTTTTTCGGTTCCGGCGGAGCCCTCCCACCCCATTTTTAGTTTTGTGAAGTTAGCATTATTTATAAAAATTATTAAAATAAAAATTTTAAAGGAGATATATAGTTGCATGTTCGTATTTAAATTTAGTAGAAAAAATGAGCAATGGGGCTAGTTTTATTTCATTTTTATTAATACCAGAGCTTACATTTCGGTCACATATGTGAACATCTTCAGGAGTTGGGTTAGTCTGAAATTAAACTATCCGTGAAGAGACATTAACCTGGCCCTGAAGATGATCCCATATGTGACCGAAACGTCAGTAATAAAAATAAAATAAATTTTTCTACCAAATTTAAATATAAAAATAAAATTAACATAGAAATTGAATTTAAATTAAAACTAATTAATTTTTAACAAAAATTAAAAATTTCCAAAAAAAAGCTTGTGTTCCTAATTTCACCCCTTAGTTAAGCCATATTTCGAAATATAGGTCTTATTAAGTTAACTACCATATGGGCTTTTATTTAATCATATGATTACTTAACTATAACTGAAATTTAAAATCATTTGAAAGTTATAGTCAACAATCCGAACCAATCCGAGGGATAGCTAGTCAATTGAAGCAACAGGGCCTTAGAAGATTTTCGTCACAGTGTTGCCCATGTTCTGCGCACAAATGTCTCGAACTGTTTCTACGAATAATGGAATTTTTTCTATTGGACTTGAGTTTTTACATTATATGCAAATAAGTGGTGACAACTAACTTGTTAGGCTTTGCCCTATTTATATAATTACTGTACTTACCTCTACAGAAAAATTACAAAATTTTCCTTCATAAAATTTATTCGTTGAAACAGTTCGAAACATTCATTTATTTTAACTTCTTTTTTTATATTTTTTGAATTTAATTTTTATTGACATTTTTTTTCTTTTATTTATATTTTTAATCTTTTTTTGAATGTTTATTTTGGTTTGTTTTTTTGAATTCAAAAATTTAAATGATCATTTTGTCCGCAACGTTGTACCACAAAAAAAAAAATATCCTTCGATAAAATGATTTTACCAACGAAGGCGATTAAAAAAATTATTAGGACTCATTCAAAATGTAGTTGTCAACAATGAAGTTCCCACTCAAATCAAAAAAAAAATTATAAAGAATGTTCTATTAATTTGAATAAATTAAAATATTTCTCACTATCTTACGATGATTTGAGGGTTCAAAACTATTAAATTATATTTTTATTATATGATGAGTTTATCAAATGAATCATTATTATCTTATCAATGTTACATTTTTTTTTTTTTAAAGAAGAAAGGATTTCCCAAATTTCCCCTCCGCCCAAGTAAATCAAATGAATATTTGAGAAAGTGAGAAAGAAATCTTTGCAGTGGCTACGAATGCGCTTTTATGATACTGTACACCTTTAGAGCCTCAACAAGATAATTTAACGCCTGGTACAAAGACATTTTATGGCGCCCCTCCCCCTTCCTTTCATCTCACACACATACAAAAAAAAAAAAAAAAAAAAAAAAACTTCAAACAATGTATTTAATATTCAAATGAATTGTATATGTGATGTGAATAACGTCAATATTTTAAGACATCTTTATCAAATCTTTACTTTGGTGGTAAATTTTTTAACGTAAAAAGATTATAAAATACTATGCCTATAT
>JAKCPI010021137.1:0-39600 GCA_023213315.1 Euborellia annulipes
CCCTCGTATAATGGTAAGTGGCAATGGTTGGTATGAGCGTATGAATGATTAAAAGAGTGTGAAAATGTGAACGATGAATTAGTAAAAGTTAGAGTAAAGTTGAATTGTGGATAAAAGAAGTTGAAGTCATAGAAGAAGATCTTAAGTCATAAAAAAAGACGTTAAATCATAAAGAAGAAGTTTAGTCATAAAAAGACGTTAAGTCCTAAAAAACTACGGGGGTTCTGGAGCTATGCCCCCGGTGAGGGGTCTGGTGGGCGAAGCCCCCAGTGAGGGGTCTGGTGGGCGAAGCCCCCAGTGGGGGGTCTGGTGGGCGAAGCCCCCCAGTGGGGGTCTGGTGGGCGAAGCCCCCAGCTAGCTTACAAGTGTGGGCGATGCACAGCGAGCGCTTGTAAGCTAGTCTTATTTTACTATAATTCTACCATCTTTAGTAAAATAAGATACAGTGCTGCCATCTACGACCAATATATTAATACAATAGTCAGTTTGTGTCATAGATGACGTATTAACGTCGAAATGCAAATAAAATTGTTTGAAACTTAACCTTGTGGTATTTATTTATCTATAATAAGGTGATAATTTAATTAAATTCACAAAATAATTTTTAGTATATATTCATATAAAATTTAATTGAAATTTTAAACATTCTTTTTCTTTCATGAGTTGCTGACAGACTTTCAAAGCAAGAAAAGAAAGAAAGAGGAGGGGGAGGGGAGGGGGTAGACTCTGTTCTCTTTCTCTTTCAATATATATAAGAGTCATATATTTTTGGACAGCCATAAATCATAAAAATTATTATTGCTCTGCTGGGGCGATAGAATGAAATTGGAAATACTATTGGTGGCGGTTGCACCTATGATTTCTCACCGTTTGGGAAGAGAGAGAGAGAGAGAGTAAGGGTCTTGCCCTTCTTCTTCTTCTTTCTTTCTTTCTTTTTCCCCTTTTTTTTATAGCCCTATCCACCCACCATAGTAAATTTCTATAAACGTAAAAACCTCGACGACGCACGCAATAACATCAAGACGCGAAGTCTCTCGCTTGTTATTATTGTTTCTTCCCTTTAAAGTCAAAGAATATAACAACTATATTATATGACTCATTGACATTCGAACATGGAATAAATATTCTTTTATTTTATTCTATTTCAATATCGACATGAGAAGAAAATCGAAAAACAAAATGGTTTTATTATTTAAAGAAATCAAATAAAATCATCTTTTGTTGCTGCTACATACAAAAAAAAAAAAAACATTGTCATTAAGGTGCGCCTCTCGGGGTGCTAATTTTGGGAGATTGCGGCCACAATTTTGAAGCTATCGAAATTAAATTTTTTTTTTTATTAATTAAAGCTATTTAAAATGTCTACAACTTATAGAAGCCCTTTTTTTTTAATTTTCGAAAAAATAAATTTTTTTTTAAAGTGAAACTTTATTTTGATCGACACAAATTTTTTCGTTTCTCTATCAGCATGTCGCGTAACAAGCCGTGACGTCAAGGGCTGTGACGCTACAAGTTATGAAGTCACAATCCGTGACGACTAAAATAGGATAATAATAATAATAATAATAGTTTATTTATTCATAATTTACAAAATTTCAATTACAATTGCGCTCCTGGCGCTGTAATATAACAATTCATTTGCGGCTTCAGACATTAGTCTTTTATCCAGCGCGTTGTCTTTTCCAGTTCCTTAGTTTTATGTACGATTGTATTTATTTTTTCCTTCCAGAGAAAAATTTAAAAAAAACTCTGGTCTCTTTTCAATAAAATTAAAATGAAATAAAAAGTAAAAGAAACAAAACAGCTAAGAATACCATTCGATGGCTTTTATTTGGGTCCGTCTTGGTAGGGGTCCCATCCGATAGAGTTAAGGTCACAGATCGGGTTAGATGTCACGTCCGGTATAATTGATTTATAAGAGGGTTCTCATGCGTTGAGCATCTCACCTTAGACTAAAATAGGAAAGTTGAAATTTAATATATAAGACGAATTATAAAAAAATAGATTGTGAGATTTAATCATTCAATTTTTAAATTGATAAAATATCGCAACGTTTTTGAAGAGGTAAAAAAATAATTTGGCAATTTTATTTGAAAAAAAAATATTTAAAAAATAGAATAAAAAGGTATAAATAATGATGGCTGGCGATGTCTTCTGAAGGGATGGGATGTTTCTGATTTTATTTTAAAATTTTTCAAATTAAATTTCACTAATCTTTTTTTCTCTATAATTTTATATATAAAAATAAATTAATTAATTTAAAAAAAATCTGGTGTGACTGGCGCCACAGCACACAACTTTCTCTTACCTTCGGTAATCGAAAGTTGTGTACTGTGCTTGTCACACCAGATTTTTTGTGTCGACATGTATTTAGTTTCCGACAGTAGGGTACAATTGAATTCAAGATGTAAAATTTATAAGTGTGGGAAAATATTTATATTTTGTTACCATGGCAACCATTTCTCCTATCTTTTCTATGGAGTGCAAGAGTAAAGTGGTCTTCAAACAATTTTGTGGGCAAAACGAGAATATACATTTGAAAGAGCATCTAAAAAATAATTGATTTTTGAATTTTAATCAAAATCGTTAGAGCGAATTTTGAGAAAATCGAAAAAAACTGAAAAAGTACATCAGTAAAGTACTAGTACTCTTTGGCCGATTTTGATTAAAAGCTTATTTTTCCGGTCCCGGGGATGTTTAACTTAAATATAAAATTTCAGCCTCATAGCTCAATTCCTTCATGCTTAAAATTGAACACACACCCACACACCCACACACCCACACACCCACCCACCCACCCACAGACAGACCATGTCGCGAAAACCACTTTTTTTGGATTCAGGGGACCTCAAAACGTGAAGATCCATCAAAATCTCGACATCGAATTTTTGACATGAATCCAATACTTTCTCTCTATATATATATTACATATATACATAGGTAAGAGAAAGTAAAAAAAAACGATCTCTCCCTGGGATCGTTGCGATATAATTTAAATATAATTAAAATAATTTAAAATAATTCAAATACTAAATAAATATTTTTCTCAGTTTTTAACATGCGTCTTTTGCATGGGCGTAACTAGAGAATTTGGCTGGAGGGGCCATGGTACCAGCCATCCTCGCTGGGGGGGGCAGGGGCCCAGCTATCCTCCGGAGGGCCTGGAAAGCCCCATATTTTCTCAATTTTTCTTGGGGCAGGGAGCTTACTGGGGGGGGGGGGGGGCTACGAGCCTTCTGGGGGGCCATGCCCCCCCCCCCAGCACCCCCCTTAGTTACGCCCATGGTCTTTTGATTTCCCATTATCATTACCATTTTCCAATTATTAAGTTAAGATTAAAAACGCGATTTGAATACCCTTATTTGAATAATTTTCTGAAAATTTTCAGTTAAACTCCTACGATCCGAAAAAAGTTTCACTTACATCGTGGTTTCATAAAACCACACGATGATTTTTTTTTTTAGATTAATGGCAAATTAAATAAAAGATATTTTAAAAAAATTCGCTCTATATCTTATAGATAATTAAATTAGTAATCATTGTGTTAAAAAATAATTAATTTTTTTACCCTTAATTAATTAGCCGGGATCTTTCAAATGAAATGAAATAAATCCCTTGTATTCCTATGGGAAAAACTAACGCCATCTCTTGTCGCCTAGAGTAACTCGGTAGTCAATTGTGTTCTAACGACTTTTCGGACAAAAGATTCAAAGTGGTTTACTGAAGCCTCTTAAAAAACATCTAAATAGTTCAGCACACTTGCAAAAGATGGCAGGCTAATCTAACAGCCGTCATTATCAGATCACCTATATTTATATTTTCGTATGCCGTTTTCATCGTTATTCATTATCTTATCTCTCAATGGAGAGATTTTTTTTCTTTCATCAAAGTTCCTATGAGAGATGGGAGTAAACTTCATTTCCAAATGGAATTAGAATTTATTATTATGACTTGAATGAGAGGAGAGAGAGAGAGAGAGCGCAAAGTTAATTGCATAAATTTAGAGATAGAGAGAGGGTGTTCATTTATTTAATAGTAATAGCAAATGTAGCGTTGTATCATCAAAGGGTAGAGGGAAATCTTCAAAACAATAACTATAAATATCGTCACCAATTAAATTGTTGTAATGAATTTGTACTTCGACTTCACAGTTAAATATAAAAAAATCTGGTGTGACAAAGCAGTTTTCTTTTCCGTCGATATATTAAAATTCAATATGTAAAAATTTAGAAACATGGGAAAATATTTATATTTTGAAACTATGGCAAGCATTTCTTCTATCTTTCCTATGAAGTACAACAATAAAGTGTGCTTCAGGGCAAAATGAGAAAATAGGTTTTGAAGAAAATCTTAAAAATAATGGATTTTTAATCAAAATCGTTATGGTACGTGTACATTGTAGAGTAAAATCTAGCTAGATTTAATTTACTCTAGCTAGACAAATCTATGTATCTGTGTACTCTGCAGAAATTTCAGCTCTAGCTAGAGTAGCGTAGAGTCAAGTCTAGCTAGACAGCTCTCTTGGATGTGTATACTATATATACTTTGCAGTCGTATATTTTCTCTAGCTATACTCCAGTTATTTCATATAAGTTAGGTTAGAAAGAGAGAAATTTTTACTGATCTTTTGAAAGAAATTCATAATGACGACTTCAAATCGTATAAAAACATTTAAAGACTATGATCGTTTAGTAAATAAGATAGAACCAATAATAAGGAAAAGAGAGATTGTCAAAAGCAGCTAGAGCAACTGCTCTATTTAATCAGTCAAATAGAGCGAGATCACTCTAGAGAGAAAGTCTCGGAGGTGTGTCCACTGCTACTCTAGCTAGATTTATGTCACTCTCGCTAGATCTTACAAGGAATGTCACCCAAAGGTGAATCGCCGATTCTTTTGAAACTTGGTGCATTTAAAGAACTCATCTAAAGATTAATTTAGATGAAAAAAGTTTCAGGGATGGGCATACATAAATATTTTTTTTAATTAAAATTTCATTTTCAAAAATTGAATTATATTAACATGAATTAGACCAAGTTATTAAAATAATCAAGCTCAATCTAATCTGCAAACACGAAAAAGCATTTTGAACAATTATTTATTCCTCCTAATACAACTGGTCTTATTCAACCACTAGATGTCTTTGGATTTCGTGTTTGGAAGAATTTTGTGAGAAAGATATCTGATCGCGTTATACTTTTCAATTTAAATATCAACTTATATCAGAGAAATAATATACTAATTTTGCAATCATTAGCACACAATCAGCTCTCTTCACCAAGATATATTAATCTATTTAAATACTCGGGTTATTCTCAAAGCCATCCTGGTCATTTCGATAATCCTGTTGAATTTTGTTTCAACAATGAAAATAACTTATGTTATAAAGACGAATCATGTGATTTTTCTTTTATAAAATGCAGTTATTGTAAGAATGAGATTTGTTTTAAGCATTTTTTCATTGAATTTCACTATTGTACTGATTTTATAGATTAAGTTAAAAATATTATAAAAAAAAAAATATTTCTGTATGCCCATCCCTGAAACTTTTTTCATCTAAATTAATCTTTAGATGAGTTCTTTAAATGCACCAAGTTTCAAAAGAATCGGCGATTCACCTTTGGTTGACATTCCTTGTTAGACTTAATCTAGCTAGAGTGCTCTCAATGGTGTGTCCATTTGTAGATTGAGTCTCATATAGCTCTAGCGAGACTAAATCTAGCAAAAAAATCTACAGTGTACACGTACCTTTAGAGCGAATTTTAAAAAAATCGATAAAAACCAAAAACAACAGACAGACAGACCCAAGGAGTTTTACAACTTAGTGGGTACTGAATTTTTTTTACAAGATCATCGTGAAAGACGAAAAAGAGTAGAAGGTGGTGAGGGGGGAAGGGGGAGGATGATAAATGACTTGTTTATTGGTAAAATTGTATTTAGTGACGTAATAACATATAAATGTGGATATAAATATCTATTGATGTTGATAAATGATGGTTTCGTGTGAGTGTATCTCTCTTGTCGTTAAGGGATGCTAATGCCTTCTACTTGCTTGCTTCTTGGGCTTATCTCTCTCTCTCTCTCACTCACTCACTCACTCCCTTTTCCATTCAATCACAGCAGTAACGCTATCTACTGTCTGTCTGTCTGTCACTCTCGCCACCAGGTGGCTCAGCCATCAACTAAACTTAACCTCACTTTTTCTTTTCTTTTTTTTTCATTATAAAAAGAAAATCAATGGGTATATTCAGAACATGGTGTTCTAAAAAATATAATGCTACGATAGGAACAAGAAGGTTTATTTATTATTCTCTTCGATAATAATTTTATTTATAAAATGTTTCACGGAAAACCTACACCACTTTCCCTCCAAATTATAAATAATTAAAAATTTCATTGGTGCGTCAGGCAACTGTCTGTAACCATCATGCCATGGGCTTAGCTAGAGGGTCCCGGGGGGAGTGGGGCCGCCCCCCCCCCTCGAAAGCTCCCCGACCCAAGAAAAATGGAATCATAATTGGGCCTTCCAGACCCCCCGAAGGATGGTTGGTCAAACTGAAAACAAAACCAAAATGGCCGTCGCATTTAACAACTCTAGGGCCAAATGACCTGAACTTAGAAACAAGATTAAAAGTTCGTGTTTCTAAGTTCAGCGCTGAAATGGGTCGTTTTGATAACTTACCTACCCCAACATTAAAATAGCCTCCCTATGGGGAAATACATGGTGTTTGTCCTTCAGCTATTAAAATAGCTGAAGGACAAACACCATGTATTTCTCCATAGGGAGGCTATTTTAATGTTGGGGTAGGTACAGAACGACCCATTGTTTATGGTTGACTTAAAATTAAGAATCAATATTTGGAGATTGTAAAAGGATCATACCCCCGCGATTCTCAATTGGAAGATTACTCCTTAATAGATAGCAGGTTCTTAGCAATATTTCAATAAAAAACATAAATATTTTTTATTTTCAGGATTTTTATTATTTGATGACTGTGTGGGCACATATATACCACCAGTTTCGGTCACTCAAATGACCATCATCAGATCTGCAAAAAATTAAGATTCAAAGTTTTTGTTTCTAAGTTGGAGTTGTTAATGGTTAACTAGGTTAGGTTGGGAGGGGCCCCAGGAAATGGGGGCCCCCCCCCCCAAGGGGGGGGTTTAGAAACAAGATTAAAAGTTCGTGTTTCTAAGTTCAGCTCAAATGGCTCTGAAATTATTTATCGTTAACTTAAAAATAAGATTCAAAGTTTTCGTTTCTAAGTTGGAGTTGTTAATGGTTAACTTAGAAACAAGATTGAAAGTTCCTGCTTCTAATTTCTGATCAGTTGATAATTAGACGGCCATCTTGGTTTTTTGAATTGAAAGTAAACCAAGATGACAGTCCCATTAACAATTCCAACGAAATCTGAGATGAACTTAGAAACTTTAAATCTTGTTTCAGTTCAGGTCAGATGGCGCTAGAATTGTAAATGGGACGGCCATTTTGGATTTGTTTTCAACCAAGATGGCCATCTAATTAACAACTGACCTAAAATTAGATCGTTATCGTCCCATTAAAAAATGATCTGAACTTGGAAACAGTAATTTTGATTTCTAAGTTCAGGTCAGATGGCGGTGGAGTTGTTAATGGGACTGAAATTTGTTGGTTTTGTTCTCAATACAGAAAACCAAGATGGTGGTCTCATTAACAACTGATCAGAAATTAGAAACAGGGACTTTGAATCTTGTTTCTAAGTTCAGTTCAGATGGCGCTAGTGTTGTTAATGTGACGGGATAGCCATCTTGATTTTGTTTTTAGTTCAGAATGTATATATAATAGATCGTTAGATATAAAAAGCTTTGTATACGATAAATTGAGTTAAAGAGTTGACGCCGGAAACTAAAAATATATGTCGATACAAAAAAAAAAAACACACAAATTTCAGAATTTAACGTAATCGAATTAGTTTGGAGGGAAAGTGGTGTATATTTCGGACTATTAACCCATCTTCAGGAGTACATGTGACTGAGTGAATAAAAGAGAGTAGATGCTACCAGGCTTAGGTAGGAGGGGCTTAGATAGGAGTGGGGGGGAGGAGTTGGGGACATTTGTGAGTGTTTGCTTGAGACTAGAGTTGCTTCTGGAGGGGGACTGCCTATTCTAGGAAGGACTTTAATTTGCTAGTTCAACTACCTTTGACAGGCTTACACTTTACTCAGAGGCAACCCTAGTCTCAAGCAAACACTCACAAATGTCCCCAACTCCTCCCCCCACTCCTATATAAGCCCCTCCTACCTAAGCCTGGTAGCATCTACTCTCTTTTATTCACTCAGTCACATGTACTCTTGAAGATGGGTTAATAGCCAGAAATATATCGAGTTAGAACCTTTTCATTCACATATTCTAAATAATTTTTACGTAATCGAATTAGTAAAAAAAAAAAAATCAATTTTCTCTTGTTGTTGTTGTTGTTATTAGAAGTACGTATTAAAATAAAAGTCTACTTAATTTCATTGTGATGTCAATAAAGAGAGATCACGTCTCGGTCATTTGATCATAGTGACGTTTCTCTGCTAATGGCCCCCCCTCCCCCTCCTCTACGGTCTCATCATCCCTTCTATATATGAGCGAGCAATAACACAAATGGCCTTTTTTTTGTTATATATTTGTACACCCACAAAATGAATTTCTCTCTCTGTTTGGAAAAATTCAAAAAAAAATACCATTTGAAGTGGAAGGGGGGGGGATGACGTCACTATTAGTGATTCCACCGTCTATGATTTATCTGCCCGTAATTGAGCTCGGCTTTTGTTATTACAACAATCTTCAGAGATGAGATCGGCATTTTGAATTAGATATCATTTTTTTTTTTTTTTTTTTTAATTAATATTTTCCCCATTTTGAAAAAAAAAAAAAAAACAAATATGAAGGATTTATTGCCATCATCTAGCAATTGAAATAAATTTATTATAAAACTCTTTAAAAAACAATTCTTTTGAAAAACAAAAAAAAAAACAAAAGCTTGCCATGTTTTTTTTTTTTTTTGTTTGTTTGATTGTAATACCTTTAAAAAAAATAATTCATTCTATTGTGTGTTAGATAAATCTAATAGAGCATAAATATGTCATTTTTTTTTTGTTTGTTTTGTTTGCGTATGAATTGTTTGTTATAATTCAATTTGCTGCCATTACGTTACATTGATTTTTGCATTGGGTTTTATTTTATTAAAAGAAAATCTTGCCAAGAGATGGCAGTGAATTAAAAAAAAAAGATCTTATTTGAAGAATATAATAAATTATTAATAATTCTCAATTTCATTTGTTAAATATCATATTTCTATATTATTATTTTTTATTTATATTATCAATTATTTTTTGAGGTTAAAAGACGAATTGAATTTATTTCTAACAAGGGGAGTGCATAGCCTTCATGACCCGGAAATTTTTTTTTATTTGTAGTACTTAATGAAAAACAAATTCTGTTAAAGCGAGAGAATGCGCTTCTCAACCGTTCGGCTAAAAAAAAACTGTTAAAGATTTTGCCTGCATGCCTTAAGCCGTTGCTAACAATTTTGATACCGCTGCCCGAACAAAGTACATTATTTTTCTCCCTTTTTCATTTTTTGTTCCCCGCTTTCCTGCAACCAGCTTTTGTTTGTTATTCGTTCAAATAAACGAAATTTGTTATTGTTTGCCGAAACGAAATTGTTTTTTTTTTTTTTTTGTTCTACGAAAGGGTTGTGTGAGTATTTTACACCTATACCTCTACAGTCCATTTGCTCTCTATTCAACATTTTTATTTCCACACTAGTGTATGAAATTTTTTATAAACCATTTTATGAAACTTTGGTTTATGAAAGTTCATTTTTTTAGTATATGAACTTTTCATATACCCGAATGTAAAATTCATAAACAGTTTGTGTACCAGAATTCCTATACAAGATTATGAATATCTCTTAAAAATTTTTAACAATGTACCGTTTTAAAGGGAGGCCCAGAAGGGCAAAAGGAGAATTTTGCACATTAAGTGTCTATTTTTTTTTATTTATAAAGAAAAAGAAAATTTTCAAAACCGTGAATAAAAATAATTTAGACTCTTTTTTTTTTGTTTAGTGGCTAATATATTTTTAAAAGATTTAGTACTCTTTTTTTTATTTTAAGAGAGAAGAGGGTTTGGAATTTAATAATACAAGTGTGTGTGTGTGTGTGTGTGTGGTGACCCTTTACTGGGATAGATGAATTGGATTGTGCAGGGGAGGGGGGAGAAAGTAAGGCGCCAGCAGCAGCTATGCTCTCTTTTAGGGCTCTTAATCGAGATTTATCGATGGCCATTGGCTATCTGAAGGAACCTTTTGCCACCATTAGCGACGTCATCTTGCCATTATCTGTGAGGGGTTTGTTCTTATACAAGCGTTTAAATTCTTTTTTTTGGCCCGGGGGGTGATTCGTCTCTGTGTGGTTGGTGGTTGGTTATCGTCTCCAAAAGAAGAAGAAGGAGAAAGAAAGAAAAAAGAATCTCTCTCTCTCTCTCTCTCTGTCACAGACTCAGCAAAGCTGTCTTCAATAACGAACGAACGAATGAACGAATTGAATGAACGACTCACACACCCTTCTTGTTATAAACTTGCTATCATCTATAAAATAAAAAAAAAACTTTTCCCATTCTACTTTTACAATATTTATTTGATTTTCTGTTTATTTTTTTCTATACTAGTGATGGTCGCACAGCACAAAACTTTCTCTTACCATTCGGCACCAGATTCGTTGGTGTCGAGATAAATTTATTTTCCCATAGCACCTTAGTTAACTTGACCACTTTAATTTCATCATAACTACACTGTAAAAAAAAATATGAATTTTCAATCAGTTTTCATATACTTTCGTGGTTTAATTTTAATATACCCAGGATATGAAATAAAATTAATATTAAGAATGCCTGGTTAATGTTCGATAAATAACGGTGTTAAAGTCTAAATGGCCTGAGTTGCCGAAAAGCGATGAATGGGTGTGTGGGTGAGTGTGATGGAAAAAAAAAAAAATAAAATTAATATAAAAGTTTATGAACAAATTACCAACTTTTAAACTTATCTTTTTCTTTGTGTGCCGCCAAATTTTGAAATCGTTAAAAGTGTACCGCGACAAGTTGAGAATCACTGGTCTAAACGTTCTCAAATAACTCGACTACCTCAAGGAATTTTTATTAATATTATTTTATAATTATTTTAAGGAAACTTGAAATTATTCTTTTAAAATTTATTTCACAAATCTAAATTTATTAAATTCTGGTTTGAAATTCGCGCTCTAAACTATTTAAATATTTATGAAGTATATTAAAATCATACTAATTAAATAATTTTTATAAAGTAATTCAACTAAATAGCTATAGAAATTAAAATTCAAATTAACAATTTTTACAAAAATATATTAATTTTAAAATATACAAGAAATTTGTTAGGTTGGCAACAAATTGAATTTTCTTATATACAGTTTATGAAACAGAGTTCCTATATTTCTATAGGAAGTTTTCTGGAAGTTTTTTAACAGTGTATATATAAAGCTAGCGGCTAGCTTCCGATTGTGCCGATCAGGACGCTGATTGGCTAGAGTTACAGGAAGTAGACCGGGAGCGGAAAATTTAAAATTTAAGTCAGAGAGGGAAATTTGAAAATTTCCAAACAGTCATCAAGAATAAATTTGATGCATTTACTCGCTGAAGACGAGCAAGGGGGTCCAGGGGGGGGGTGGCAAAGGCCGCCGAAGGTGGGAATGATTTCCATAAAACTTTCTAATATATTCTTTTGAAATTATGTCTGTGTGTGTGAACACGATGTATGATTTTGTTTTGATTTTTTTTTTTTTTTTTCAAATTTAACGAACATTTTCTTTTTCTTTATTGATTATTTCAAAAACTTCGAAAAAATGTCAAAGAATAAAAACTTTTTAAAATAGAGTAATTTAACATAATATGACAGAAAATTGAAAATTTTAAAATTTTTAAAAAAGCTTTTTAGGTAAAATACTACTTCCAGGTGACGACTATTGGTTATATGATAATATTGGGGGGGGGGGGAATAAAATAATATTTGATTAAAATAACATATAATTTAGTATTTATAAAGCAGTGGGAGAGAGAGGGAGAGAGAATATAGGAGTGAGTGAGAGAACATGAATCAGCTAGCTAGCTAGCTAGCCAGCCTCAGCCAATCCAAGAGTAGATCCCTTTGGGGCGTGAATTCAATTATTGTGGACTTATCTGCCTGCACCTTGGAGGGCTCAGAAAGGAGAGGAGGGATTCTCCTTGCTAGATGGATCAAGATCAAGATGAACAACCATCTCCACTGGTGAAATATTGTCATCATCCCCTCCCCCCCCCCTCCCCCTCCCCACACAGACAATAAAAAAAAAAAACTCCCTCAACTCTTTTTTCAATTATTATAATTACTTTTTTGTTTGTTGTCTTTCGTTAAAGACTTGTTCTATGAAAGATAATCAAAATAGCTATATACAATCTACATCTCTTGGAAATAAATTCAATTTGTTAATTTAATATTTAATTATTCTAAACTAACCAGTGCCTGCTTGAGGATTTGTTTACATTCAAAGAATACACAACTGCAATAAATATTTCTCTATACATTTCCTAAGGGAGAAATCGTAACTTTAGGAATTAATAACTCAAAAAGTTATAGGAATTTTAGAATTCCCAAACTGCTTTTGAAAAAAATACAATTTTTAACGAAAATTACTATACAATGTTTGTAAAATTACAATACATACACTATTTTTCGAAGAAAATTGTAATTTTAAAATATTTTTTTTTTTTTTTTTTTTTTGTAAATATAATTTTGGAGTTTAGGCTTTCACAGTTGTTATCATTAGTAAAAGAATTAGATTTTCGGTTTAACTGTGGTTTATTTGTAAAAATTGCAACGTTTCGGCCACTCATTCTGAGGCCTTCTTCAGGTACGATTCAGCTAAGATTACAAAGGTTGTTACATCTGTGACAATCTCAATTGAACTGGTTGAGAAAACAAGATGGCTGCCGCTTCTCGACCTGCACGCCATCTACACATGAGCGATCGCAGCGCCCCTACATACAATTTGACACGTAGTGTCAAATTGTATGTAGGGGCGCTGCGATCGCTCATGTGTAGATGGCGTGCAGGTCGAGAAGCGGCAGCCATCTTGTTTTCTCAACCAGTTCAATTGTGATTGTCACAGATGTAACAACCTTTGTAATCTTAGCTGAATTGTACCTGAAGAAGGCCACAGAATGAGTGGCCGAAACGTTGTAATTTTTACAAATAAACCACAGTTAAACCGAAAATCTAATTCTTTTACTAATTTGTAAATATAGTAGATAAATGCATAGTTGTTATCATCTATAAGGGAAATTTGTAAATTTAGTATTCTAAAACACACTAAAATTAAAGATTTTGTTTTTACAGTGTGTGAGAGATGCAGCTAAGGTTATTTCTTTATTCATTTAATTCACACAGCTGACGTTTCGGTTCCGTGTTTGAACCATCTTCAGAGCTGACGAAAAGTCATTATGAAAGTGTCATAGTGGATTTTATACATTATTGAACAACTCTTATATAATAAATATAATATATAGGGCCTACACAGTATGAGTTGACCAGATACATAATGAATGAGAAAGAAATAACCTTAGCTGCATCTCTCATTTCTGCCTTCTTAATAACAAAACACGTAAGGCAGAAGCAAATGCAATGATGTAGCCTGGTGTAGCACTCATGGAAGAATACAATAAACTTCATACACAGATGAAGAATAAAAACAGTATTTATTTTTGTTAGTCAATCAGTTTTGAAGTAAATAACCAAACTCTAAGGGCAGGTTGCTTCATCCTGGGTGAGTTTGTTAGCCCCGGGCTAAATGGCTTTTTTTTGTAATGCAGAAACTCTCTTCCGGGGAAAATTTTCGCCTAATATAAAGAATATGATAGCGTCTTGTTTTCTATGATAAATGACTTTTTCGGATTCCTTTCTTTATTCATTCTCTTTATTAACCTAAATAAGAGCATGGAAAGCCAATTTGGACCAAATATCTCTAAAAATAAGGAAAATATAGAGGAAATATGAAGATGAATTGAACCTATAAAAAGGTATTTTATCTTACTTTTACGAGTTTTTTTCTTGATCCATTGCTATATAACCAGCAATTGAGTTATTTTGGTTGTGATTACTAGAATATTAAATAAAATATAATAGAAAAATTCTTAAAAAATGTTTGTGACATCCTGATTCCTTCAATCAATTAAAAAAAAAAAAATAAAATATTTACTATATCTTGTGTTGTAGGTTTTCTATGGCAAAGATAAATGGTTTTAAATATAAAAAGGCAAGAGAGTAATATTAGCTCATATATATAGGCCTATAATATTAAAATTATTTCAATTTGTTTGTAGACATATAAGTTTTAACAACAAAAATAATGGATATGCAATGCGATAGCTGAGGTTAGGAGGAGGGAGTTGTCAGCCCTCGAACATAGTACCTGTTTGGATATTAGAAAATATTCAAATAATCCACTTCAAAACCTTGATATATATCGTAGAAATATAATCCTGACTGACATAAAATGAATAATAACAAAAAAACGGTAGTTTGCAGAATGCATTCATATTCGTGAAGTTAGGATGCTTGTGCCAGGCTTGTGTTCCTAATATCACGCCAGGGCTAAATCTTAGCCCTGACTTTGGGCCTGGGCTGACTTTAGCCCAGACCTTGGCTTTAATTCCCCATATATCTAGCTGAAATTACTCAAAAGTGGGGTTAACTCAGGGCTAAATATGGCGACGAGATTTGATGCAAGCGGGCCCTAGCCTATAACATATTTTATAAAATATACGACATTTCATCATTTTATCGTTAAAAGAAGTAGAATCTAAGGTAAAATAACAAATATATTTACTTCTAGAATACTTGTTTTAGCAATAAAATGATGAAATGTCGTATATTTTACTTTAAAAATAAAACTGAAGTGGGGTTTCTGCATTACAAAAAAAGCCGGGGCTAACAAACTCACCCAGGATAAAGCAACCGGCCCTAAGAAATCTACTTTAATATCTTAAAATAAAGTTAAGTCTAGGCATTTTTTTAAATCAATTATAAAACATTTAAAGACCACTCTAGGCATCATGCAGCTTCCTGAAAGATCGTTCAACAAAACGATACAAATTTGTCTCAATAGAGTTCCTCTTTGTGCAAAATATAAACACTGAAAAAAAAAACTTTTAATTCCGGATTGAAGGAATTTTTTCAGGCATCTCAAATATTAATTATTGTTTTTAATAATAATAAAAGAAATATGATGGGATCCCTTTTTTGCTACGTCACCCATTATTTGCAATCCCCTCTCCACGTCATCTGCAATGAATGATTCGCTGACTTGCCAAAGACTTTTGCCCTCCCCTCCCCACCCCTCCCTTGTCTTCTCAATACACACATATAAAACCGAAATTATTATTTTCTCTCTCTATTGCAATTACATCATCACAAATCGATGTTTAAATAAAACAAGATATTATCATTAACAACGTCATTTTAGATGGCGTGAGATAATTATTTTAATATCGATATAATTAGCTGGAACAGAGAAATTCTAAGTTGTTATTATTAATCATTATAATTATATAATAATAAAACATGGAATCGATCATTAATTTGTTACCCTGGAAGTGTTATCAATTTTTTTTTTTATATTCTTATTTTCTCATGACTGCGGTCCCGGGTTCGTTTCTCGTCTCCCAAATGAGAAAAATTTATTTCATTTAGGGTCCGACAGAAACAAGATTTTCAGCCGAAACCGAAACTTGTATTGCATATCATCATATGTATTCCTATGAAAAATTATTATTTTACTTTTTTTTTTTTTTTGAAATTTTTGGGCCCTGCGGAAAATTTTTTCCCCTCCCGTGAAAATCATTTTACCTTTTTTTTTTTAGGGAGACTAAATTTTTTTCCGCACCTTTTCCGCGTTTGGAAATCATTTCACCTTTTTTTGCATGCAAGTCTCATCCCATCTTTTCAGACTCAAGTTTCGGCCGGCCGAAACCAAAACTACGGCCGAAACCAGACAGAAACTGGCCGAAACCGTAACCGAAACCGAATATTCGGTCGGTTCCTAATTTCAATTGAATTGAATTGAAAGAACCGATCAATAGCCGAGAAGGAAAATAAAAAAGAAGACATCAAGTTATAAAGGAAGACGTTAAGTCATTAAAGAAGACGTTAAGTCCCAAAAAACTACCGGGGGTCTGGGGGGCTATGTCCCCCGGTGGGGGGTCTGGGAGGCGAAGCCCCCCAGCCAGCCTACTAGTGTGAGCGAGCGAAGCGCAGCGAGCTCTTGCAAGCTAGTAAAAAATAATAAAAATATATATTTTTGTTTTTTTTTTTTTTTAAATAAATACCACATGCATTTGCAGTGACCTAGCTGAGAGAATTTTTTTTTTTTAATTTAACCTAAGACGATAAATAAATAAATGTGACCATCATTATTTTCGTATAAAAATAAAAACTTGCTTTGAAATATCAACAACAACAAAAAAACAAAAGGGATATGAATAAATTTTCCCAACTTTTATTTGATCGAGAGAGAGAGAGAGAGAGAGAGAGAGAGCGAAGGCTACTTGCTTTGTATGATGAAAAACAAATTTAATTCCAAAATGGAGCTTTTAGAGTTTTTCATCATAGCTATTGAAGAAGAAGTTTTGTGTGTGTATGTGTGTGAAGTTGAAATCCCTCTCTCTCTCTCTCTCTCTCTCTCTCGATTGATCGTCAACGAAACATCCTCTCTCTCTCTCTAAAGCCAGCCAGCCAGCTAGCATCATCATCTCAAACGTTTTTTTGTACATTAAAGAAGACAAAGACGGAGTTTTCGGGGGGGGGGGGGGGGGAGGGGGGGGGGGGGAGGGGGGCTTGTATGCATCTTTTCTTTCCTCCTATTTGATGCCATCTCTCTCTCTCTCTCTCTTCATATACGTTATTAGAAAGTCATTACGAAAGAAAAGAAGAGGAGAGCATAATTAATTTAACATAAACCATAATCAGCAACAAAAGAAGGTCTAATAGACGATAACTTGCTCTCTCTCTGTGAGCGTTAAAATAAGAAAGAAAAGAGAAAAAAAAAAAACGACAACGGGTGGAAAAACTTTTTAATTAAGTTGTCTTAAATATAAGATGAAAGAAAAATTCATTAACTTTTTTTTTTTTTTCATTAATTTTTATGGTGCAATGCTGGGTGACGTCATCACACACAGTGGAAATAATATTAAATTATAAATCATTATTATATATAAATAAGTTTTTAATTATTTTTAAAAAAAAAGGGCCTCTCACTGTGAATTGATTGTCTTGACATTAAAAATTTTGGTGTCTGATCGTTGTGAAACATATTTCTTATGAAATGGGAAATAATTTAAATTTATAAAGAAGATCAATGAGGGGGTGAGGGATTAGAATTTTCGTTTTCTTACCATTAACCTAGGGGGGTGCCTAACTTAAATATAAAATTTCAACCTCCTAGCTCAATTCCTTCATGCTTTAAATTGTACATAGACACACACACAGACAGACCATGTCGCAAAAACCACTTCTTTGGATTCAGGGGACCTCAAAACGTGTATATCCATCAAAATATCGACATCAAATTTTTGACATGAATCCAATACTTTCTCTCTATATATATATTACATATACATATAGGCAAGAGAAAGTAAAAATTCAAGAGGTGTAGAATAATATATAAATGCATTTCATTAAAAATTAATAAAACTAATATAATTTTAAAATAATTATTAATATTGAAAAATAATAATTATCAATCAAATGTTATTAAGGTACGTACACACTGTAGATTTTTTTGCTAGATTTAGTCTCGCTAGAGCTATGAGACTCAATCTACAAATGGACACACCATTGAGAGCACTCTAGCTAGATTAAGTCTAAGATCTAGCGAGATTGACATAAATCTAGCTAGAGCAGCAGTGGACACACCTCCGAGACTTTCTCTCTAGAGTGATCTCGCTCTATTTGACTCATTAAATAGAGCAGTTGCTCTAGCTGCTTTTGACAATCTGAATTGAATATCTTTTTACCTTATTATTGGTTCTATCTTGAGTCTTTAGGGCACATACCTTAAATGTTTTTATTCGATTTGAAGTCGTCATTATGAATTTCTTTCAAAAGATCAGTAAATATTTCTGTCTTTCTAACCTAACTTCTCTAACACCCTTCGTTTCTTGTTTGTTCGCTGTTCGTGTTTATTTCTTTTCTTCAAAATTAATATTATTTCGTTATTAACTTTATTTTTCAATCATATCAATAATTAAAAGAATCAAATATATTACTTTCTCTTACCTATGTATATATGTAATATATATATAGAGAGAAAGTATTGGATTCATGTCAAAAATTCGATGTCGAGATTTTGATGGATCTTCACGTTTTGAGGTCCCCTGAATCCAAAAAAGTGGTTTTCGCGACATGGTCTGTCTGTGTGTGGGTGGGTGGGTGGGTGGGTGGGTGGGTGGGTGGGTGTGTGGGTGTGTCAAATTTTAAGCATGAAGGAATTGAGCTATGAGGCTGAAATTTTATATTTAAGTTAAACACCCCCGGGACCGGAAAAATAAGCTTTTAATCAAAATCGGCCAAAGAGTACTAGTACTTTACTGATGTACTTTTTCAGTTTTTTTCGATTTTCTCAAAATTCGCTCTAACGATTTTGATTAAAATTCAAAAATCAATTATTTTTTAGATGCTCTTTCAAATGTATATTCTCGTTTTGCCCACAAAATTGTTTGAAGCACACTTTACTCTTGTGCTTCATAGGAAAGATAGGAGAAATGGTTGCCATGGTAACAAAATATAAATATTTTCCCATACTTATAAATTTTACATCTGAATTCAAATATTCCCTACTGCCGGGAACTAAATACATGTCGACACAAAAAATCTGGTGTGACAAGCACAGTGCACAACTTTCGATTACCGAAGGTAAGAGAAAGTTGTGTGCTGTGCGCCAGTCACACCAGATTTTTTTATTTAATAATATAATAATTATTTTGAAATTTAATTTTAAAATTTGTAATAATATTTAATTTAAAATATTTATAACTGAAAAGTTTTGTCGAAATAAAATATTAATAATTTTAATGAATTTAATAGAAAAGAAATATACTGTATTAAATTTTAATAAGAATGCGTGGAAGGAGATGTGAGAACCTTTCCAATATAAGTTCTTCCATAAAATCTGGTGTGACTGGCGCATAGCACACAACTTTCTCTTACCTTCGGTAATCGAAAGTTGTGTACTGTGCTTGTCACACCAGATTTTTTGTGTCGACATGTATTTAGTTCCCGGCAGTAGGGAATATTTGAATTCAGATGTAAAATTTATAAGTATGGGAAAATATTTATATTTTGTTACCATGGCTACCATTTCTCCTATCCTTCCCTATGAAATACAAGAGTAAAGTGGTCTTCAGAAGATTTCAATCGCAAAATGAGAATATACATTTTAAAGAGCATCTAAAAAATAATTGATTTTTGAATTTAAAAAAAAAATCGTTGGAGCAAATTTTGAGAAAATCGAAAAAAACTGAAAAAGTACATCAGTAAAGTACTAGTAATCTTTGGCCGATTTTGATTAAAAGCTTATTTTTCCGGTCCCGGGGGTGTTTAAGTTAAATATAGAATTTCAACCTTGTAGCTCAATTCCTTCATGCTTAAAATTGAACACAGACACACCCACACACCCACCCACCCACCCACACACAGACAGACCATGTCGCGAAAACCACTTTTTTGGATTCAGGGGACCTCAAAACGTGAAGATCCATCAAAATCTCGACATCGAATTTTTGACATGAATCCAATACTTTCTCTCTATATATATATTACATATATACATAGGTAAGAGAAAGTAATAAGTGCCTCTACTAATTAATTTGTTTTTATCAAATCCCCTGGCTGTACCCCCTAGCTAAGCCACTGGAAGGTACCTAAACGGTCGGTAAGCTGCAAGTTATACAAATTAATTATTTGAGATAACTGGAGTATAGCTAGAGAAAATATACAACTGCAAAAGTCTCTAGTATACACAACCAAGAGAGTTGTCTAGCTAGACTTGACTCTAGGTCCACTCTACGGTGCTCTAGCTAGAGCTGAAATTTCTGCAGTGTACACACCCAATTAGATTTGTCTAGCTAGAGTAAATTAAATCTAGCTAGAATTTACTCTACAATGTACACGTACCATTAAATATGAACGAACGCAGTATGGCCAATTCTCAAAAATAAAATTCACTAAAAAAAACACCAATTAAATAAAATTCAAATTTTAAAAATCCTTTTGATATTTTTTTTTTCACATTATTACTTAATTTAGCAGCACCTATTGATTAATGATTGAAGAAGAATAGAATAGAGATCCTCTTTCTTTTTATCGCTCATTGTCTTTTTTTTTATATTATTTAATATACAGCAAGCGAGGGTCATTATTCGACGGGAAGGCTTTAATAAACGCCTGTCTGTCTGTCGAGGGAGGGATAAACAGGGAAAAATGAAGTAATATTTCATGAGGCTGCTTGCTTGCTTGCTCTTTTTCCATCCACCCCCCCCCCCCCTTCTCTTTTGCTGCCCAACCAACGCCATACGATAATTAATAAACCAAAAGTTATTTTGTCCACGTCCTCTAAAAGGGGGGAGGGGGGTATTAAATCACAACAAGCACCCTTCCTTCCTTCTTTCCTTGATAGCGGGAATCTCTTCTCTCTCTTTTATTTATTTATAACAACAAAATCACTAAGATTTTTATTATAAACAATTATCATCTCTAAATTATTTTTTCCCCCACCACCATAAATAAAATCTCTTGTCACCGATTTCTTTCTTCATTTATTTCGAACTGGTCGCTCATGAAAGATGTGTTCTATGCTGGTCACTGTTTAGTTTCCGCCAATATGCTAGAATTTAAGGTACACTGTAAAAAAACTTCCAGAAAACTTCCTATACAAGTATAGGAACTCTGTTTCATAAACTGTTTATGAATATATATGAGAAAGTTCAATTTGTTGCCAACATAACAAATTTCTTGTATATTTTAAAATTAATTATTTTGGTAAAAATTGTTAATTTTAATTTGAATTTTTATAGCTATTTAGTTGAATTACTTTATAAAAATTATTTAATTAGTATGATTTTAATAAACTTCATAAATATTTAAATAGTTTAGAGCTCGAATTTCAAACCAGAAAATAATAAATTTAGATTTGTGAAATAAATTTTAAAAGAATAATTTCAAGTTTCCTTAAAATAATTATAAAATAATATTAATAAAAATTCCTTGAGGTAGTCGAGTTATTTGAGAACGTTTAGACCAGTGATTCTCAACTTGTCGCGGTACACTTTTAACGATTTCAAAATTTGGCGGCACACAAAGAAAAAGATAAGTTTAAAAGTTGGTAATTTGTTCATAAACTTTTATATTAATTTTATTTCATAACCTGGGTATATTAAAATTAAGATACCGAAGTATATGAAAAACGATTGAAAATTCATATTTTTTTTTAACAGTGTATATAATTTATAAACATGGCAAAATATTTATATTTTTATTATATAAATAAATAAAATATACTATATTCCCCTCTCCAGGGAGCCGGAGGGATATTGAGTCCTTTTTCGTTAGAGCGGGTGAATCTCCACCCTTTGACTGGTACACCTGAGCTGGTTAACAAAGCCAAAAGAAAGTGTCTCGAAGACAGTGGGTCGCCTACAAATTCGGTTTGGGATCTTCTCTATGAAATCAAATCTGAAATGAATTCTGGTGCTTGGGAGAGGGTCGAAATCAAGGGTTTTCTTGAGGGGAATTAAGTTGGTAAGCATCGAATCCACGCTCGCTGACCTTATTGCTGAAAAAGAACTTAAGAAACTGAAGAGAGAGAGAGAGAGAGAGCATGAAGGGTGAAATTGTTCTTTTAAAGCAGGGACTAAGGCCTGGCGTCGCGCTGGAAGCAGAAAGCGGCGAAATTTAGTTCGCGCGAATACGACGGAAACGCGCGAATAATCCAAACACTTATTGGCAAATCAGCCCTCGTCCACTAGGAGAGTTTCATTCGAGCTAGGGACGTAAAGAAGGTTCCCTCTCAGTGATGCATTCTTCGAAAGGAGTAGGCTACACGCCGGTGCTGAGGGAGTCCCTCCTCAAACCAGGACATCCTCCATAGCATAGAAGAGGTTGGATATAAGGAGTCGGTTGGAAGCAGAAATAAGGATTAGTTCACAAGCTAGAGACGAAAGCAGGAAGAAGAGTAAGAGATAGGAAATGATGTAACTTCACGGGGTGCCGGTAGATGGCTACGGCCAGAGGCCGGTTGGGTTTGTGGTGTGTGTCTTCGTACACGAAAGCCCCTCGGGCAAATAAACTGGGATCCCGATCGGAATTTCAAAATAAATAAATAAATTCGCGCTAATCGCAATGTATAGTCGCGACCAGCGAACCGATCCAATGTTGTTCGATATTTCGCGCGTTTGAAAGCGTCAAAGGTGCGGCCATTTTGGCCTTGTAAGGTTATATTTTAAGACCAAGCAGCTAATCTACAATCCTTCATTATAAATATAGATTTCATCATGGATGTTGAAAATTAATGCCAGATTTGACCTAGCAAGGTTATATTTGACGTTCGCTGTCAGATTAAGTATACTTTATTATAGGTTATGTCAGTCATGTTGAATTCGCAGTTTGCAGGTTTCTGCTACTACGTAGTGGACTGCGCGTTATATTTCGCTTGTTTTCGCCGTTTCGCTGTTCGCTAGTTTCTGCTTCTACTGGACGCCTAGCCTAAATGAATGTGAGAGAAGGTTCGAAATTTTGGAGAAGAGGAATAATGTGATCCTTAGAGGGTTAGATGAGCATGAAGGGGTCGAACTCCTCGGTGAATCACTAACCGAATTTTTCAAGGAGAGTTTCAAAATGAATTGTTAAGGCTGTAAGAATGGGAAAGCGAATCAAGGAGTAGAAGCAGACCAATTGGCGATTCTAAGAAAAAAAGAGACATTATGAACCGACGGGCTAGTCTCAAGGGAACCTCTCTCTTTGTTGATGAGGACTATACTAGGACGGTATGGGAGAATGGAGATGGCGAGAGAAATTAGAAGAAGGATCTATTTGAGATTTGATAAACTAATCATCGACAAGGAAAGTTATGAATTGGTCGAGACGAACGGAGCTAGAAAACTCAAGTTAATTGAAATACCTAAGGTCCAAAAATCTAGGAGATTATTCAAAAAACTCACCAAATCGAATAACAGGAATGAATGTTTCGGGAATCTAAATGAATATTAGGAACCGACCGGATATTCGGTTTCATGGTTTCGGCCAAAAAGTAGCCGAAACCTGAGTCTGAATAGATGGGTTGAGACTCGCATGCAAAAACGTTTTCGGTTTCGGCCGAAACTAAGATTGATGCCGAATATTCGGTTTCGGTTTCGGGAAAATCTTGTTTCGGTCGGACCCTAATGAATATATCCGCAGACAGAGAGAAGAGTAGGGGTCGCGGGAGTGGAGAATTTGTTTTCATCAGGGAAAATATTTTTCATTCTCAAGTGATCGATCATCATGAAGTGTGTCTCTTTGTGAATTGATCCATATAACCGGGGTGTGTCTATAGTATACACACCCAAGAGAGCTGTCTAGCTAGACTTGACCACTCTACGGTGCTCTAGCTAGAGCTGAAATTTCTGCAGTGTACACACCAAATTAGATTTCTCTAGCTAGAGTAAATTAAATCTAGCTAGATTTTACTCTACAATGTACACGTACCATTAAATATGAAAGAACGCAGTATGGCCAATTCTCAAAAATAAAATTCACTAAAAAAAAACACCAATGGGGTTGTTGCATAAAAAAAATTGTCTTGATTTTTTTTTTTTATAAATAGATAAGAAATGATTTGGTGAAATCAAAAAAAATTTATCTTCTATAGAAAATGTTTAATTAATTATTAAAGTCACGCTTCCCGAAATCTTGACGGAAAGACTCGAAGCTAAAGCCGAAGTTGGATGACATAGAGGGTTCTTTTCAAGCCACGCTGCATGCATGCGTTTGCACTGTTTGTATTAGATTTTTTTTTGTGTTTTGTGATCGTTCCAAATCAAGGCTAATCCAAACGTTATTTTATCAAATTTTTTATTAATAGTAGCCTATTTATTATTTATTTCTACTAGAAATGAGTCAATTTTTTAAAGCAGTTTCAACAAATCGGCTGAATTGAAGATTATGTCGACAATTTTTTTTTCTATAATAGGGAACTTTTTCCGATTTTTTCTCCCTCTACTACTATGTACACGTACCATAACAGTCTTGCTTTGATTTTGAACATAGATAGACCTCTTTTGAGTCATCATGTGGTACTTATTAGTCTTTTTTTTGTCTTTCCCGCCATAACAATATAAATATTATTATTAGGAGAATTTTTAATTATAGACTACATTTTTGTATTAAATATTTATCAAAAATATATAAATACTGTACAACGTTTTAACTGCTTATTCTGCAGCCGTTAACAAGTACTGTGCACTTGCTCCGACTCAAGTGAACTGACTGTCATGTCCGTTGCTTGCCTCTTTATATACAGCGACGTCAGCGCCATCTGTCGGCATTTCTGTGAAGTTAGATTCAAAGTTTTCCCGCCATTTTTACTCATTTCCATGAAGTCAGTCACATTTTTCAAAGCAAGTGTTTACATAAAAAGCATGATGTTAGCTTTAATAAACACAATATAAATACAAAAACATTATAACAAAATCATGAATATAAAAAACATAATAGCGTCTTATCCAATAAAAGAAGAAAAATTCGAAATAAATCAAGAAAATTGTGAGTATTTGTTGTCCTAATATTTGAAACAAACAACAAACACAAATCTCTCTCTTTTCATTCACTCACCTCATTCATTCATTCATCCAACTTTGGGCTCATAAATATAATTAAGATTCTAATCTTTGCTATAGATTAAACAACAAACGAGAAGTGAGAGAGAGAGAGAGAGAGAGATAATTTTAATTGATTGTCATAACTCCATGAGGGTGGGGGAGTTGTTAGAAATTGTCCCTCCCCCACCCCACCTCCCCCACCACCCCCTTCTAACCAAAGTGACAAAGACACATTTCCCAAACTAATTCCCAAGAACAATTTATTCTATTTTAATAAGTAATATAATTACAGTGTAAACTTGACATCTCGTACCGTATAGTCGTCAACTAATTTATCAAACATCTTTAGTTTTTAGGAGTTTAGAAGAAATATTGATTGAAATACACGTTTTTTGGGGTGCTTAAAGGTGCGATCACACCGGAACCTGACGTGACTTGAGTTGAGTCCGGTGGCGGACCCAACCTATGTATTCCTATGGAGGTGCACACACTGCTGCCGAAACGGAGTCGAACGGAGCTACGTCACGATTTTGTTGGCTCGGGACCTGATTCGACTGTCTGAGAAGCCAACATGGCCGACTTTTTAAATCAGCTGTTAGATCGGTTCCTTAATAAAGACATTTTTAGCAATATAAGGCTTTATTTAAGTAATAATAATACAAATAAATAACTATTTTGAAACAATTTCTATTTTTTATTAAAAATTGCAGGAAATATATGTTAAGTCAAAACAAATAGATTCCAAATTTTTTTTAATTAATAAGATATTATTTTTTAAATAGTCAATTAAGAAATATTTTTACTTAAAATTTAGTAAAAATAATTCTTGATATAACGATAATTAGTTTTATTAGGTTTATATAGAAATAAATTGCTGGGAAGGAATATAGTATCATTCAAGTATAAAACATTGTTTACTCCCGGTGTGATCGCACCTTAAAAGTGGATCCCGCAAAATAACCTGTATGTCTTCTATCAATTTAAAGCAATGAGGTTGAAATTTTTGAAAATGTATATTATTTTTACCTTCTCTTACCTCTATATAACTATGTTAATATATTTAGAGAGAAAGTATTAGATTCATGTCGAAAATTCGATGTCGAGATTTTGATGGATCTTTACGTTTTGACGTCCCCTGAATCCAAAAAAGTGGTTTTCGCGACATGCTCTGTCTGTGTGTCTGTGTGTGTGAACAAAATATCTCAAGAACGAAAAGAGCTAGGAGGTTGAAATTTTATATTTAAGTTAGGCACCTTCAGAAGTCAAGTAACTAAGCTTTTAAACAAAATCGACCAAAGAGTACTAGTACTTTACTGATCAGTTTTTTTTTTGATTTTCTCAAAATTCGCTACAACGATTTTTTTTACTAAATTTCTTAAATAATGGAAGTTTTATTTGTCTATGGCCAAGTTAGTGGTGGCTGATTAAAACAATATATAATATATTATATAGATTTTATTTTTTGGCAGCAACTGCAGCTGACAGTTTCGATGGTTCCCTCCATCATCTTCAGGGCTAAAAATAATAATACAGACAAGGTACATATAAGTTTATTTTTTCTTGCACCGAAAAATAGGGGTGTGTTGAGGCACGGATCTATACTCAACACTAGATTTTGCCTCTTTAGGTTCCTCTCTAGCTGGATAAAAACAAAAGTTGAAATGTATGTTGCTGAAAGAGAAAATATGAGAACAGACAGGATAATGACTGTCAGGATCACAAAACCTTTTGTGATGGGAATCGGACAAGTAAGATCTAAACAAGATTAATTTCAGATGTATACGCAAAATAAACTTCAACAATTTATTAATCTGTTGACGGTAGAAAACCTGAAATACCAGCTGAAATTTTTGAATTATTGGAGAAACAGATTATTTTTCTTTTCTTTCAAACAGGCAAAATTTACAAAATATTATACAAAATTCTTAACAAATAAATAAACAACAGCCTGTTTCATAAAACTAGTTTACAATAATAATGAATTGGCTCTAATAAAAAAGAAATTTTATCCAAAATTTTCATGATCTCTTCAATATATGAACCCTGTTATTCAATGGTGTGTCAAAGACCAAAAAATTCAAAATTGAGTTAAGCATGGAATATTGTTTCAAATGCTTTAATTAATAGTATTTTTTATGAAATATGTCCTAAAAAAATTTATTTTTAATGTAAAAGCATAAAATTATTTTTACAATATTTCAATGCAGGATTTTACATTTTGCAATAATGATTTATGTATTATTCCTGATAATGAAAATGAAGATGAGGATGAGGATCAGTGCGATTTCGAAAAGACAACAAAATAAATAATATTAGGATAGGTTAGGTTGAAGTGGCCGTAATATTAAGTCTATTTCATTATTATAACTTTGATTTACTGTTTCCAAGCTATTTATTCAGAAATTAATTGATGAGAAAATTTTGATATCACTTTGTATTTAATTTTAAAATATTAATACTATTTAAAATTGATGAATGTGATTTTGATAAAAAGTTTCTATGCTACTAGTATTAAATATAAAAGAGACTTTGAAGCATTTTTGCAAATATAATTGGACTTAGAGAATTTTTTCAATCATGGGTCAAAAGGACTTTGAAGCATTTTTTACAAATATGTATCGCACATAGAGAATTTTGTAAAAATAATTTTTTATATTTTATTGTTTATTCTCTAAATTAGTCGTATTTTTAGAGATAATTTATGAATATCTGGCATAATTACAGTATTTACTTGCACAATTGACAAAAAAAAATGATATATAATCTAATCAAAACAATTTAAATCAGAAAAACTTTAATGTTGATTTTTCTCAAAACTCGATATTTGGTCTTTGACACACCATTGAATAACAGGGTTCATATAATGAATAGGTTAGTATTGATATCATGTGATTTAGTATCAAAGTAATCTTTTACAAAAATATCATTTTACTTTGAAATTAATTTTCTTAATGTCAAGTTATAAAAATAAAAATAAGATTCTTTGATTTCTAGTTTTTTTTTTTTTTTAAGTTCAAAAATCAATTATTTTTTAGATTCTCTTTAAAATGTATATTCTCATTTTGCCGTTGAAATCTTCTGAAGACCACTTTACTCTTGTACTCCATAGGGAAGATAGGAGAAATGGTTGCCATGGTATCAAAATATAAATATTTTCCCATATCATCTTGAAAATCGAATGTACCGTACTGTCGGAAACTAAATACACGACGACCCAAAAAAATCTGGTGTGGCTAGCATAGAACAGTGCGACCAGTCACACCAGATTTGTACTCTATTTATTAAACAGAGAGTGTGAGAAAGAGAGAGAGAGAGAAGAAAATTAAGGCCATCAAGACGGAGAGGGAAATTAAACGTCAAGTCAAGTCAGTGTGATGATGGTCATCATCATTATAGAAATGCCATTTACTTTTATTAAATTTTTTTTTTTTTTTGAAGTCATCGCCTCACCTTCTCCATTAAGCTGCCAACTCGTCCATAGAATATTTTATTGCCGGGATAAACGTGTATCTGGAGGTGGAGGGGAGGGGGAGGGGGAGGGGGAGGGGGGGGGGACCTTATAATAGGTATCAAATGGAAAAATGATTTCCATTATTTCTAGAACCTCATATCAAAATCCACTTTGTATATTTTAATGATGACGATGACTTGAATAGAATATTAGCGTCTCTCTCTCTCTCTTTTGACTCTACTTTATTGGAAAAAAAAAAAAAAAACGAACGTTATAGATAAATGTTAAAGAATTGTGGGCGAGGGTGACGTCATCTCACACTCACTGAATATTAGAAAGTTTCTTTTTTGAAGTGGGGGGCGGGGGGAGTCTGTATAGAGATGGTTTTATTTCATAAGTTTATTAAAGCTTTTGCGATTTGTATTAAGGTGCGATCACACCGGGACCTGACTTGTGTTTACTGACTGGAGTTCTAACCGAATCCGAATTGAGGGTGGTCACACACTAAAACTTGACTGGAGTGACGTAATCTTACTTCTCTGTTATTTGGTATATAAGTATGTCGCTGATGTTAACAATGCTTTTTACTTGAATGATACTATTTTCCTTCCCAGCAATTTATTTCTAAATAAACTTAATAAAACTAATTATCGTTATATCAAGAAATATTTTTACTAAATTTTAAGTAAAAATATTTCTTAATTGACTATTTAAAAAATAATATCTTATTAATTTAAAAAAAATTTGTAATCTATTTGTTTTGACTTAATATATTTTTCTGCAATTTTTAATAAAAAATAGAAGTTATCTCAAAATTATTATTTATTTGTATTATTATTACTTAAATAAAGCCTTATATTGCCAAAAATGTCTTTATTAAGGAACCGAACAAACAGCTGATTGAAAAAGTCGGCCATGTTGGCTTCTCAGACAGCCGGAGTCAGGTCCCGATCCAACAAAATTGATTAGCCACCAGAGTCCGTATCGTGACCTAGCTCCGCTCAACTCCGTTTCGGCAGCAGTGTGTGCACCTCCCTAGAAATACATAGGTTGGGTCCGCCACCGGACTCAACTCAAGTCAAGTCAGGTTCCGGTGTGATCGCACCTTTATTATTATTAAGGGAGTTTTTTTTTTTTAATTATATGGACCCTGTTATGCAATGGTGTGTCAAAGACCAAACATCGAGTTTTGAGAAAATCAACATTCTGATTTAAATTGTTTTGATTAGATTATATATCATATTTTTTTTGTCAATTTTGCAAGTAAATACTGTAATTATGGCAGATATTCATAAATTTACTCTAAAAATACGACTAATTTAGAGAAAAACAAAAAATTATTTTTGCAAAATTCTCCAAGTCCAATATTATATTTGTAAAAATGCTTCAAAGTCTCTTGATAATAAATAAAATAATTTTAGGTTATAATTCAAAAATTAAAACGAAGATATTATTAAAGTTCTTTTATGGTTATATTTAATACTAATAGCTTAGAAACTTTTTATCAAAATTACATTAATAAATTTTAAATAAATAGTATAAATGTTTTAAAATTAAATACAAAGTGATAACAAAATTTTCTCATCAATTAATTCCTGAATGGAAGTGAACATGGCAACAGTAAATCAAAGTTATAATGAAATTGACTTAATATTATTTATTTTGTTGTCTTTTCGACTTTTCGCACTGAACCTCATCTTAATTATCAGAAATAATATCAAGAAATTAAATTTTGACATCTACGAATTCATTTCTCATTTTTCAAAAAAAAGGATTTTGGTTTATTTAAGGTAAACAATATATAATATTATAGGTTAAATAAGTTTTTATTGGTTGTTAACATCATAAAAAACAACGTGTTAGGAACATAAATCATTATTGCAAAATGAAAATCCTGCATTAAAATATTGTAAAAATAATTTTATGCTTTTACATTAAATATAAATTTTTTTAGGACATATTTCATAAAAAATATTATTAATTAAAGCATTTGAAACAATATTCCGTGCTTAACTCAATTTTGAATTTTTTTGGTCTTTGACACACCATTGCATAACAGGGTCCATATATAGAACACATTTTGTAATAAGGAATTCAAAATTTTTTTGTATTCATTAAATATTATTGTACATTTATTTATGTGTTCAATTAATAGTAATATACTTCTCGTATAATATTAAATATTTCCTTATACAGGATTATATTTTTGACAGAAATTTCTTTAAATATATGCAACATGTTAAAAATTAAAAGCGAATAATTAAAAAAAACTTTATTTATTTATTAATATTAAAAAATATTCTTAAAAGTCCGAAAAAAAAAATAAATAAATTACACTAAAAAAAATTAGTTGCACAAGGTGAGATTCGAACTCGGGATTTCATGTTTACAAAGAATGAACGCTACCGATCTGCCTATCGAGGCTTTTGTAAATATTATTGTTAGCAAGGGCTTAAGACATGCTGGCAAAATCTTTAACATTATTTTTTAGACGAACGGTTGAGTAGTGCGTTCTCTCGCTTTAACAAAATTTGTTTTTCATTAAAAAAAAAATTTCGTTCAAAACGGTGTTATGAAGGCTATGCACTCCCCTTGTAAGTTACAATAATAAGACTATTATAATATTATTTGATGAAGAAAATAGTGTGTGATTCTTTAAATTAAAGTGATCAAGTGGGATTGATCCTAGGTAAATTACCTGCTCTGTTTTTGCTCTTCATCTATCCTTTCAGTTGATTTTTATCCCCTTTTTTTTTTTAGGAGTCACACACAAATGAATTCCAAATCATTTAAGCTCCAAAAAAAATTCGTGATATTTTTTAATAAAATCGTCTTTTTTTTTCCTGTTTTTGTTTGATCGTAACTGTTTAATCTCCGTAAATCATTTTTTTTAGAATGTTGTTGTGGTGGGGGGATAGAAATCGACACATGTGTGGATTATTCTTTGAATTGAGAAGGGTGTGAGGGGATGGGAGGGGGGCTTTAGGCTTGAATTAGTTGGCTGGCTGCTGAGGTCTCCTCGCCCACAATTGCAATCGCATAAATTACACACTCTCTATATCTTACATCACAAACAACCCTCACTCAAATCCTCAATGTTTTGACAGTGTAACCACCCCCACTCAATCAGGCGGGGGGGGGGGAGAGGATTGTCAATCAAATTGCTCTCGTCATGACACCACGACAAAAGAATATAGAAAAAGAAACAAATTCCAGTAATCTCCCTAAAAAAAAAAAAAAAAATTGAAAAAAATGAATCATTTTTTTTTTTTTTGTTTCCTATTAAGAATGTTAATCCTGTAATTTGTAATTCGTTTCAACAGGGAGAGAGAGAGAGAAATAAATATCTCTGCCTTTTTATCAATCTCGGATAAAATTTAAAATTAAAAAATATACATAGTGACTTTCCTATACAGCATCAAAAAAAAAATTTGGTGTTGGCTGTGTCTTCTACACAACCGGTTTCCTTTTAACGTCTATTGCCTGTCTTGAAACGATTTTTAATTTTTCTTACATATATATATATATATATAGGTATATAATAGCGGAGTGTCTGTCTGTCCGTCTGTCACACTCGGTTTGACCAACTTCCCGGTGAAATTTTGAAAAGAAATTTTTGTAGTCTTATATTCGACGTTATGAAGAGTCCCGGAAAAATACTCAGGTCCCAAAATTCTTATAACTTTTTGAGTTATTAATTCCGAAAGTTACGATTTCTCTCATAGGAAATGTATAGGGAACTATTTTAGTATTCTTTGCAGTTGTGTATTCTATGAATGTAAACAAATCTTCAAGCAGGCACTGGATTGGAATACTTAGTAATAATAATTTTCATTTTTTTCGAGGGTTCGCCACAGGCGAACCGGAGCGTAAATCTTTTTGGTGTGGATCTTTAAGTCACAAAAGAAGATGATAAGTCATAAAGGAAAACGTTAAGTCACAAAAGAAGACGTAAAGTCATAAAAAAACCCAGCAAGGCAAAGCCCCCCAGCTAGCTTACAAGAGCGAGCGAAGCAGAGCGATTGTAAGCTAGTAACAAATATTTGAATAATCCCTCTTTATTTATTTATTTTTATTTTAAAATAACACATTCAAAATACATAAATGATGTTTTATTTAATTTTTTATATCTTTATCTATAATTATCTATAATGTTTGATTTGGCCGGGGGCCTGGCAACGGAGAAGATCAACAGTCACCACAATCGTTGAAGTTAAGTGATGCTAAGCACGGCAAAAGTTCGGGATTGGTGACCCCAAGCAATCAGCGTGTGGAACGCCCCCCGGTAGCCATCGGTACATTGTATATTAAAAATTTATAATAAATCTCCTCAAGTGGTGATGCTGAAGTTTGGTTTATTAAAGAGAAAAGGAAAACGCTTTATTTTCAGCAATTGTTTTATTTCGTTAGTAAGGCAATATTTCCATATATTTCGGAGACCTAACGGCACTCCTTCCTCAGTGGATTTCACCTCAATTCACCACATTACGGCCCTTATAATTAAAACGCTTGGAAGCGACATGTTATTCAAGTAACAATTATTAATCATTTTAAATGATTAATAATTGTTACTTGAATAACATGTCGCTTCCAAGCGTTTTAATTATAAGGGCCGTAATGTGGTGAATTGAGGTGAAATCCACTGAGGAAGGAGTGCCGTTAGGTCTCCGAAATATATGGAAATATTGCCTTACTAACGAAATAAAAACAATTGCTGAAAATAAAGCGTTTTCCTTTTCTCTTTAATTTATAATAAATAAATAACCCCTAAATGGCCTCTGTAGCCGAAAAGGTTTAAAAAAAAAAATAAATAATAATAATAATAATAATAATAATAATTTTCAGGCCCTCGGGGCTTGGTGTAGTACCAAATGGCTTAAATAAAAATGCTTGGATCCCAATATAGATAAATTCATAAATAACGATTATCGTCAAAGTCTTTAATGGCCTAAGTTGCCGAAAAGACTGTGTGAATGAGAAAAAAGAGTGAATGTTTTTTTATAAAAAAAAAAATAATAATTAAGAAAAGGCGAGGGTCCACCGCAGGCGGACCAGAGCCAGCTGGTGGTGGTCCAGGGGGCGTAGCCCCCCTGGCTAGACGCGAAGCCTGCCGAAGAGTAATTTAAGTGAAACACAAATTCAAATTTACTCTGATTTGATTAGCCTTTCGGAATCTATGGTTTAAAAGAAAAATTATTTAATATATGTGAGGTCTCACTAGTAGGGTTTGGACACCGATGGAAACCGAAACCGGTATACCGGTTTTTTGGCTAATTTTCAAAAACCGAGAAACCGAGTTTTTCCCGAAAAACCGAATTCGGTTTTTCTTTTTAAATTTTTTCTTCAGTAATACTTGTATTCAAATAATCAATTAGCCCGTGACCCATGCCTCAGAGAGAAGACATTAGCTTCTAGTGGCTTGGGGTTTCGGATTCGCTCCCGTCCCAAGCGAGAAAAATGTATTTCATTTGAATTGGCTATCAATTATTTGAAATAAATAGGGTTTGGGTCTAAATGGCCCTAGATGCCGAATTTTCCAATACTTAAATAATCTATATTTAATAATAGCGGAATGTCCGTCCGTCTGTCTTGCTCTATTTGACCAACTTTCCATTGGAATGATGAAATTTTGCAGTCTTATAGAGGTCATTATGGAAATTCCAAGAAAAATACTCGGGGCCCGAAATTCCTACAATTTTTTGAGTTAAAAAAAACATTCACACTTTTTTCTCATTCACACTCACAGTCACACACACATTCACAGTATTTTCTGCAACTTAGGCCATATAAGACTTTACGATAACCGTATTTAAATCATTTGGTATCCCAATGGCTTAAATATAATCATCGAACTGCCTGGGGCCCGAACCCGCGACATTCGGTATAGAAGATAGGCACGCTACCCACTACTCCAAGCCCGGTGACAATTTTTTGAGTTATTAATTCCCAAAGTTACGATTTCTTCCATAGGAAATGTATGGAGTAATATATAAGCTTATGTATTTTTTGGATTTTTTTGTATTCTATGAATATTATCAAATCCTCAAGCAGACACTGGATTGGAATAGTAGTAATAATAATTTTCTTGGGTTCGGATCGCAGGTAGTCCGATTTGCATACCAAATGGCTAAAATAAGAATGCCTGGGTCCCCAATAGATATATTCATTAATAACGGTTATCATTTAAGATGTTGATAAAAAACCGGTTTAAAACCGGTTTACCGGTTTTCCGCTTTGTAAAACACCGAAAAACCGGTTTTCAAAATTTTCCGGTTTTTTCCAAACCCTACTCACTAGGTATCAAGGTAACATTATTGTTGTTTGTATTATCATTATTAATTATAGATCACATTTGCATTAATCCAGATCATAGAAAAGAAGTACCTCCCCTCTCCCTCTTCTACAGGTTTTCCCTTGGTCATGGCTCCCCGCATTAAAATCAATATTCCCCCCCCCTCCACAAAATCCCCGAAACACAAAAAGGGGACCCCCCCCCCCCCCCCCCCCGTTTCCCACCCCCACAACAACAAAAAAAAAATCTCTCTTTCTTCCTTTCTCCCCCCCCCCCCCCGTGGTTGGAACACCCCCCCTCCCCCTTTCCCCCCCACTACCCTCAATCCTCCTTCCTTCCCAGCCTCAACTCGCGTCTTCTCCCCTTTCCCCCCTGTGTTTTCCCCTTCTTTTTTTCTTCTTTTGTTTTTTTTTTTTTCCCCCGCCCTTTGGGCCTTTGGGGCTTTTTGGGTTTCGGCCCCCTCCCCCCCCCTAAAAAAAAAAAAAAAAAAATTATTTATTAATACTGTACAATGTTTCGACTATTTATTCTGAAGTTGTTTTCAACTTCACGTAGGGGTTAGTTCACTTGAATCGGAACAAGCGGGAACAATATTTGATTACCAATCATCATCATTAATCATAACTTCTTCAATATCAAATATTATTAATTAAAATACAATTATAAAAAAAAAAATCTGGTGTGACTGGTCGTGTGTGACAAGCACAGAACACAACTTTCGATTAATAGAAAGTTGTGTTCTGTGCTTGTCACACCAGATTTTTCATGTCGATATATATTTATATTTAGTTTCCGCCGATATATTTGTCAGATGTAAAATTCATAAGTATCGGAAAATATTTATATTTTGTTACCATGGCAACCATTTCTCCTATCTTTCCTATGGAGTACAAGAGTAAAGTGGTCTTCAGAAGATTTCAATGGCAAAACGAGAATATACATTTTAAAGAGCATCTAAAAAATAATTGATTTTTGAATTAAAAAAAAAATTGTTGGAGCAAATTTTGAGAAAATCGAAAAAAAAACTGAAAAAGTGCATCAGTAAAGTACTAGTACTCTTTGGCTGATTTTGATTAAAAGCTTATTTTTTCACGCTCTCGGGGGGTATTTAACTTAGATATAAAATTTCAGCCTCATAGCTCAATTCCTTAATGCTTTAAATTGTACCAAGACAGACACACAGACAGACCATGTCGCGAAAACCACTTTTTTGGATTCAGGGGACCTCATAACGTGAAGATCCATCAAAATCTCGACATCGAATTTTTGACATGAATCCAATACTTTCTCTCTCTATATAACATATATATGTATATTAACATATATTATATACATATAGGTATTAGAAAGTAAAAAAAAATGATAAAATAGAGTAAAAACAGAAAAAAAGAAGATCTAAATGTGGGGGAAGGAAAGTTAAAATGGAATAAAAATAGGAGGGGGTTACACACAGCCGGCGTTCTCTCATCGACGACAACAAAATGGTCCAAAAAGAGAGAGAAGAAGAAGAAGAATAAAAGGGAATCCAAACAATCCACTCGATTTCACTCGAGTCAAGCACATTATCAAAGAAAATAACATCGATATTTGAACAACAACAACAACAACAACAACATGAATGTTTTACTTTCTCTTACCTCTATATATGTTAATATAGAGAGAGAGAGAGTATTGAATTCATGTCAAAAATTCGATGTTGAGATTTTGATGGATATACATGTTATGAGGTCCCCTGAATCCAAAAAAGTGGTTTTCGCGACATGGTCTGTCTGTCTGTCTATCTGTGTGTCTGTCTGTCTGTCTGTGAACAAAATATCTCAAGAACGAAAAGAGCTAGGAGGTTGAAATTTTATATTTAAGTTAGGCACCCCCATGGGACGTGACACGAAGATTTTAAACAAAATCGACCAAAGAGTACTTGTACTTTACTGATGGACTTTTTCAGTTTTTTTCGATTTTCTCAAAATTCGCTCCAACTATTGTTTTTAAAATTCATAAATCAATTATTTTTTTAGATGCTCTTTGAAATGTATATTCTCATTTTGCCATTGAAATCTTCTGAAGGCCACTTTACTCTTGTATTTCATAGAGAAGATAGGAGAAATGGTTGCCATGGTAACAAAATATAAATATTTTCCCATACTTATAAATTTTACATCTTGAAATTCGAATGTACCGTAATGTCGGAAACTAAATATATCTCGACACAAAAAATCTGGTATGACAAGCACAGTACACAACTTTCGATTACCGAAGGTAAGAGAAAGTTTTGTGCTGTGCGCCAGTCACACCAGATTTTTTATTTTATTTTTTTATATATAAACTTTTATAATAATATTCTGATCTCTAAAATTCCAAATATTTTTACTTTTTTTCAATTATATATTTGGTGTTGAGGTGTAGTTGGAAGCGTGCCTACCTTCTATACCGAAAGTCGCGGGTTCGGTTATTTAAGCCACTTGGATACCATATGACTTAAATAGAAATGCCTGCATCCCCAATAGATATATTAAACATACGAGTATCGTTAGTCTTAAATGGCCTTAGTTGCCGAAAAGACTGTGTGAATGTGAGTGTGAATGAGAAAAAAGCGTGAATGTTTAAAAAAATATATATATATATATATATATATTTATGAGGTTAAGTAGAAAAAGAAAAAAAACAGCCAACTTTCAAATTATGTTGTAAACAATACAATCACCGAAGTTAAGCAACATCGGGCACGGTCAGTACTTGGATGGGTGACCGCCTGGAAACACCGTGTAAAGTTGGCATTAAATTTTTTTTTTGTGTATTTTTATATTTTTTTTTTTTTTTTTTTTTTAAACATTCACACTTTTTTCTCATTCACACTCACACTCACACACACATTCACACAGGCCATATAAGACTTTTTACGATATCCGTTATTGATAAATATACATATATGGGGTCCAGGCATTCTTATTTAAGCCATTTGGTATCCAATTGGCTTAAATAAAATCATCGGACTGCCTGGGGTCCGAACCCGCGACGTTTGGTATATGAGGTTAGCACGCTAACCTTCTACGCCATGCCCCGAGGGCATTTTTATATTTTATTAGTGCATAATAATCAACAATTTTTTACTTTTTTTTTTTTTTTTTTTTTTTTATATGGGCTGTACATAGGCTATAAACTTTTATAATATTATTCTGATCTCTAAAATGCAAGTACGACTTGCCATCTGAAATGTTGGCCAAACATATTTTAATTTTTCTGAATACACCACTACTTTTTTTTTTTGAGTAAAAACAAATTTCTATTGTGTCTGGTGGTGACTGGTCGCACAGCACACAACTTACCTTCAGTAATCGAAAGTTGTGTACTGCGCTTGTCCCACCAGAGTTTTTTTTTTTATATTACTTTCCTATGATTGAAAGCACATTTTGGTCAGTCTCTTGTTAGGCATAAACATAATCTTAATATTCAATCATTTTAGAGCTCGATGTATACCTAAGATCCCTTACTTACTGTTATTCCAGTTGGTATATCTGCTTTTTTTTTGGGAATTTGGGAAAAAACTAAAAATTAAAATGTATTAATGTGACATCTCTTGCGATCTACCTGCAATTTCTATTTAAATTTAAAAATAAATGAGAGGCTGGCTAACGGGAGCGGCGATTAATTCGCTTGGGATTCGATTTGCTAGCGGGTTCACTGCTGCTGCTGCTGATCCCACCACCCTGTGAGGAGCGATACTCTATTTGCATTGCCAACAACCCCCTCAAGGGATTCCCACCCCCGCCATGGTCAGATTTGCCTTTATAAAAAAAAAAATAACATCATCACAAGCCATGTTGTATATCAAATGGTCTTTAGGGGTCCAGGATTCAATCCCCCCGATTGCCTCTCTCTTATTATTTCTATTCAAATTTTAAAATAAATATCACCACCACCAACGACGACGACGACGACATATAAAACACAAACGTCATCAAAACGGAATGGAGTGAGATTAATTTAAAAGAAAAACAAAATTTTGTCGGTTCTGATCTTCCCTTCCGAGGGCGAAGAAAGAGTAGGGTGGAGAGAAAATTTTATCTACCTACAGTATTTATTCTTAAGAAAGTCTGTAAAAAAAAAAAAAGAAAATTTTATTATATAACAACTAGCTTACAATCGCTTCGCTTCGCTCGCTCTCGTAAGCTAACTGGGGGGCTTTGCCCCCAGACCCCTCACTGGGGGGGACTTAACGTCTTCTTTTATGGCTTAACGTCTTTTATGACTTAACGTCTTTCTTATTGACTTAACGTTTTCTTTTAAGAATTAACGTTTTCGTTCAATAAACCTATTAGGCTCCGGTTCGCCTGCGGCTAACCCTCGCCATTAAAGAAAATGATGTACCATAAAAGAGGATTCTTAATGGAAATGATGTCATTTGATTGTTAAAAAGTTCTTATTTTCTTATTATATGGAGATTTTTTTTATTTTTACTTTCTCTTACCTTATATGGACCCTGTTATGCAATGGTGTGTCAAAGACCAAAAAATTCAAAATTGAGTTAAGCACGGAATTTTGTTTCAAATGCTTTAATTAATAGTATATTTTATGAAATATGTCCTAAAAAAATTTATATTTAATGTTACTTGCACAAATGGCAAGAAAAATTATATATAATCCAATGAAAACAAAAAACTTTAATGTTGATATTCTCAAAACTCGATGTTTGGTCTTTGACACACCATTGCATAACAGGGTCCATGTATGAAATATACATAGAGAGAAAATATTGCAATCATGTTAAAAATTCAATGTCAGGATTTTGATAGATATTTAATTATTTCATTATTAAAATTAATTAGCAACGAAAAAAAATCTGGTGTGACAAGCACAGAACACAACTTTCGATTAATACCAAAGTTAAGAGAAAGTTGTGTGCTGTGCGACAGTCACGC
>JAKCPI010021138.1:0-17324 GCA_023213315.1 Euborellia annulipes
ATAATTTGTAAATAATTTACTTGAGAAACCCCCAAGTGGAAAGAAAAGAGGGGATCCGGGGTTTTGTGAGGGGGATGAACCAGGTCCAAACAAACGTAATGTATTCCTTAAAAAAAATTAAAATAAATTCCTAAGCTCATAGAGTCACCCTGAATTAAATGAATATTTCTTAATAGATCCCTTCAATTTTTATAACAATGACAATGGAAAGTATTTAGATTAAAAGTTTAACCACTTACGAAATAAGTTTTCAGAAAATGACGCGCTGTTTTCTTTTTCATTAGAAATTCTTGCTTTATCAGCATGCTGTTTTTTGACAATGAATTCCATATGATGCAAATGATCCAGCGAAGTTTTCGATCTCCATCCGGCCACTGCGTTGTGTCTTTTGAGCCTGAAAAAATAGAAACAAACAATTAGATATGATTAGTAAATATATATATATATATATAGTATTTTAATTTTATTCTATTTTTTTTTTCATACTCATTTATTCTAATTGCTACAAAAGATAAAAATCTGGTGTGACTGGTCGCACAGAACACAACTTTCGATTACCGAAGGTAAGAGAAAGTTGTGTGCTGTGCTTGTCACACCAGAAAAAGTACAACAGTAAAGTACTAGTACTTTTTGGCCGATTTTGTTTAAAAGCTTATTTTCACGCCCTAGGTGGGTCGCACCTTAGTTTCCTCATACTAATTATTTTTTAATTTAAAATGCTTATAAATCAAACTAATTTTGATAATATTTTTCACGTCTCATGATAGCTAAAAACGCAGAATTCAGTGCCTAATTTTCAAAAAATTTTCAGACCACTCAGAAGTCGTCTGTCCGAATCTGGCCTCAATAAATTGTGGTTTAGGGAATTTTGACAAATTTTTAAATAACTTTTTTTTTATTTAAAAAAACATTATAAGCTAATATATATATATATATATATACAGGGATGGGCAAGTTACTCGATTTTGAGTAACGAGATACAAAATACCAATTACTTCAGATTTTTGTAACGAAATACAAGATACCAATTACTCACTGGTTTGTGTAACGAGATACAAGATACCAATTACTATTTCAAATACATTGAAAATACCAATTACAAACAAATTTTTCCTTGATTTTAAAATACTTTTTGGAGGGGTAATTCTGGAACTAGAGCCCTGCACGGGTACGGGTTGGCCCGTAGGCCCGTTACCCGCTCGGCCCGCGGGCTTTGGAGGCCATGAAAAAATTACGGGCGGATACGGGAGGGTAGCAAGTCTAAATAAACGGGTTCGGGCGGACGGGCATGCAAATGAAATTTTATTTAAAAATTACTAGACATTCGTTCATTCATTCACTAAATCTCGGGCGGGAATGGGCGGGTTTGAAAAAATTCCGTTATAAAAATATGAAAAGGTTTCAAAAACCAATTTTTCAAAAGTTTTGTCGGATAATCTGGAACTTGACGGAGAATGAATAAACCCGCAAATGAAAACAATCTTTCAACTGGGGCAGAAGAACAAAGATTTAGTCGTTGAGAGCTGGTTGAAAGAAGAAAGCAAAAAAGTTTTTTAACGAAGAGTGAAAATTTGGCGGATTGATTGACTTCTCGTTACTGGTTTTTACTAAGATCCGGAGCAGAGAACCCACACGACGATTACATACATACAGTAATATTAAATAAATTAAAACGATTTCAGCTCCCTCTGCAAGACTTTTTACACTGCGGCAAATTAAAAAAAAAAAAGTATTTGGTATCTCGAATTTCAGATACCAATTACTAAAAAATGAATAACGAAATACAAGATAGCAATTACTTTGCCAATTCTGTAACGAGTTACAAGATACCAATTAATATTGTATTTGGTATCTTGTATTTCAAATGCATGTAACTGATTAACGCCCATCCCTGATTATATATATATATATATAAATGTTTCAAAAATTGTTGGCATGAAGGCCACAATAGCCTTTTACAAACTAGAAAAAAACTTTTAGGGTTGGGGGGGAGGGGGCCGTACTATTAAGTAGCCCCGGGGCCCGTCAAGTCTGCCTGCGGCCTTGATGATATGAAAATTAAAAAAATATATATATTTATTACTTGCATGCAAAATTAAATATTAAAAAAAAATCAACTTACCAAAATTCAAAGGAAGATGAAAATCTTCTGCGGGGTCGACGGACTAAGGTCTACGCCTTCACTCCCCCTTATCCAATGCTGTTGTCTCCGACATGCCATGCTCGGTCATATCTTTTCTAACCCGGTTAAGTCAAGTCATCCAAGGAGCTCCAATCATACCCCGTCCTCGCCACACCGAAAATAAGTGCTGAAAAAAGGAAAAAATAGAATTAGTATTCAATAATACTACTCTTCTAAAAACTATTAGATTTGGTTACTGAACAAAATAAACCAGTAAAATAATTTATTTCGCAAATGATATTTATGCACTCCATATTCAGAGCCTCAAATTATATAAAAGTGGGCCGTGCATGAAAATAATAAAATATGATTTGAGAAGTCATTCTTATACATGTATATGGTGAGGTATTTGTGTAATGTGTTTGAATCGTATATATAATCGAAAAGTTACCCTCACTGTATTTAGAATCGCTTCCTAAATTATATTTTAACATTTTCAATTTCACTTCACAATTATATAATTTGAGACATTGACGATGGAAGGCGAAATATTTGCTAAATAAATTTTTTACTTTCTTAATTCAGTTTTTTACTAATTATTTTTTTCATAACGAGAATACTCATCATATCGCCTGCTAAGAATCATAGTGGCGAAAGTCGTCCGAAAGGGAAATTCAACGTTTGCAAGTTTTATAAACATATAGCCCCTGCAACAAATTAATAGGCAAAGAATGGAAATATATTTTCGCCACTTTGGCACTCAAAAGAGAAGACGTTTTAAGGTTTGGTAGGCTTAAGTCAAAAATTGAATTTTCGAACTTCCGCCACTATGATTCTCAACAGTTTTTAATTAATTTTTTTCATACTCATTCTCGTTTAATAGCTATCTATGATTTAAAGCATTTTTTTATTCCTTGTTGCTACTCACATACTGTAGGTGTAGGCAATTCGCTTCTATTTGATTTAAACTCGTTTGAATATTTTAGCTAACTTCGACTTAATGCCAGGACAAAGATGAAGATCTGAAACAAAATAAAAATAATTAATTATCTATTCAATTAAACAATTCAATATCTATATCTAATAAGAGGTCCCAAACTTTTTTGTCCCGTAGACCTCTTGCAATGTTTTTCAGTTTTGACCCACTGCTTAGCTAGCTTTTATGAAAATTCATCAACTTTAAATGTCTATCTGTAGCAAGGTGTAGAAGAAAATAAATAAATAAAAAACACATATTAAATTTTATATATATATATTAATGAAACTGAAATTTAGTTACCGCTTTTTAGTGTGAGGGATGAACACGGTGCTTTGATAATAAATTTTCAATATTTGGTTTCATTTTGGTAAGGTTTAATTTTAAATCTCCTTGGTTAATATTACATAGCCGAGGAAAAATCATGAAAAATAAATCAGATCGCTCCAGGGGAATGTCTAACTTAAATATACAATTTCGGTCTCATAGCTCAATTCCTTCATGCTTAAAATGGAACACAGAAAGACACACAGACACTCAGACAGACAGACACACACACACACAGACAGACAGACAGGCACACAGACAGACCATGTTCCAAAAACCACTTTTTTTTGATTCAGGGGACCTCAAAACGTGTATATCCATCAAAATCTTGGCATCGAATTTTTGACATGAATCCAATATTTACTCTCCCTATATATATATATATATATATATATATATATTTATAGAGGTAAGAGAAAATAAAAATAAATAAATAAAATGATTCACCGAATGGCAGCTGCAAGCTGGAAGCGATGAATTCAGCTCAGAGAACAGCAAAAGATAAATTAGATGGATGCACTTCTGAAAAAAATAAGATTTATTTTATTTGTAAATAAAATTTAAGACAAGCAAAATAAATTTAATAAATTTTAGTAAAATAAAAAATTTGATGGGCCCAACTGCTGGTGGGAAAACACGTCCCTCTTTGTTTGATTTGACTGTATCCCACCCCCGAGGAAATAACATCTTTCATATTCTATACCAGGGGTGGCCAAACTGCGAATTGCGTGCTGTGCGACCAGTCACACCAAATTACCCCCTCCATCCCGAGAAACCTCTGAATCCGCCCTTGCATCTAACTACACTGACCTGGAATCTGTGTGCATCTGAGAATATATTTAACTATCAACTTAAAATGTTTATAATATATTAATTTATACTTACTTTAATTGAAATAAAATAAGTTTCCTTCTAAATTTGGATTTTTTGATGTTTTGACTCTCGAGAAGTTCGGTAAAAAGTTTTCATTTGTTGTTGCTAAGTGGCATCTAGGTGTTGTAAACTCGCGTGCATATTTTGGCTAACTTCGACTTGTGCCAGGTAAGAGATGGAGATCTGAAAAACAATAAAAATAATTAATTATAAAATATTCATATTATATTAACTTCTTGATAGAATTCGTCAGAAACAGCATTTAAATAAATATTCATATTATTCTTTTATCTGAATACTGAATATTGAATGAATATGTACATTTTTTATTGAACCCAAATAGCAAAGTTTATTTACTTACTATTATATATGAAGACCTGAAGTAAATTTTGACCTAAATGCCATGATCCAAGTCCCAAACCTGTGTGTAGTATTTCAGATCATTGCCATCAAAATACCTGAGCTGTATGTGCCCTTAATTTAACATAAAAAAAAAATCTTTATCTCAAAACTTTGAAAAAGGCACTTAGATCATAATTTACTTCAGGTGTTCATATAGCTAATTGCGATGATTTAATTTAACCTTGGGAAAAATGCTATTTTCTAAAAAGATAAAATTACTCACCAAATGGTAAATGCAGCAGGCAACATTGAGTAAGCATATCGTTGTGACAAAGAGCATTCTGATCAAGTTCTGAAATAAGAGAAAAAAAAGTAATTAATTTAGAGATACAATAAAGAATAATCATTTGAATAAATTATTAAAATAAAATATTATATTATTTTAACATCAATAGGGGACAAATTTTAATAAGGAAAAATTTATAATATAGGGCCGGTATTTTAATGTAAAATTTAAAAATTCTATTCAATAGGGATAAAATAAAGACATGAAATATTTAATTACCTGAGGTACTGTATATATATGCAGAGAGTCAAAGTTGAAAGCTGGTTGAATAAATTAAATGATAAGAGAAGAAAAGGAATTGGCCAATGTAAAGTCCGGAGTGATTTGTAGATATATATATATATATATATAGATGATAAATGTCTTGTTTCCTTTCCGAGTCTCAATCAAATCAGTAGTCTTTTCTAAAATAAAAATAAAAAAAAATAGATTAATACAATTATTAACTGACATAAATCTAAAAAATAAAGTTCTGGTTTTGAAAAAATATATTACCTAATATTCATAAATGTATAGACCTATGTATTTATTAGATGTTTTGTTGTTGTCTTCTTAAGAGTTTGAAATCTGATCTGTGTGTCTTTCATATTAATATTCATATTGCCATATCTAAAATTAAAAAGAAAAATATTAAATTAAATTATTTTATAATTAACATGTATTTATTATTTATTTAGGGTCAATAAAGTTAATAATAAAATGACAATATGTGAAGTGGCTGTTGTATTTTAACAATGTGTTGGAGCAGGCAGCAAAGAAAAGGCCTCCTTATCTAATTAAAGCCAAAACTGTCTCAACTACTCTTGGGTTTCATTTCGTAGAGGCTTATTTCCTGGCTGCCTGCTCCATCACATATTGTTGATAATAAAATATGTGATAATTAGTTTACTCTACCCAAAATTTCCTCATCTAAATGATAAGTTATAAATGTATATATACATTGTCCCAAGAAATTAACACATCTATAGGTAAAATAAGTAAATAAGTAATAAAAGAAAAATTTATGAAATTCCGAATATATTATTTTGATTTGTAAAGATAAAATAAAGTAAAATTACCTAATACAATAGAATAATCATTTATAATTAAAATAAAATATTATATTATTTTGATATCCATACGAGACAAATTTTAATAAGGAAAAATGTATAATATAGGGCCGGTATTTTAATGTAAAATTTAAAAAATTCTATTCAATTGGGATGAAATAAAGAAGTGAAATATTTAATTACCTGAAGTACTGTATATATACAGCGAGTCAAAGTTGAAAGCTGGCTGTATAAATTAAATGATAAGAGAAGAAAAGGAATTGGCCAATGTAAAGTCCGGTGTGATTTGTATATATATATGAGATGCCATAAATGTCTTGTTTCCTTTGCGAGTCTCAATCAAATCAGTAGTCATTTCTAAAATTAAAAAGAAAAAAAATAGATTAATACAAATTATTATTAACTGACATAAATCTAAAAAATAAAGTTCTAGTTTTAAAAATATATTTATCTAATATTCATAAATGTATAGACCTATATTAGATGTTTTGTTGTCTTGTTAAGAGTTTGAAATCTGATCTGTGTCTTTCATATTAATATTCATATTGCTATATCTAAAATTAACTCAACTACTCTTGGGTTTCATTTCGTAGAGGCTTATTTCCTGGCTGCCTGCTCCATCACATATTGTTTATAATAAAATATGAGATAATTAGTTTGCTCTACCCAAAATTTCCTCATCTGATAAGTTATAAATGTATATATACACTACCCAAGAAATTAACACACCTATAGATAAAATAAGTCATAAAAGTAAGAAAAATCTATGAAATTCCGAATATAATATTTTGATTTGTAATGATAAAATAAAATAAAATTACCAAATATATATGATGATTTCCATTCAAAGGCAAAAAACATAATTGGATCTTCCATTGATTTTATTTAAATTTCTATTGCCATCCTCTGTAACTTTTTTGTTTTTCTTATTTTCATTACACACCCAAACAAACATCAATTATATATATACATTACACAATTTTTGGAATATTCTGATGATGTTTTGTTTTTCCTCTTCAGATTATCAAATCTTTGGAAATCACACCTGAAATTAATATGAAATGAAAATATTATATATACCGTAAGTAATAAATACTAAGCATGCATTTAAATAACAAAAAAAGTTGACAGCTAGATAATTTCATGGCAAGTTATAAAATTGTGATAAATTATTTGAGTTTTAAACGAATGAGAATGAATTCATTAAAAAAATAATATTATATTATAATCATAATATGTAATATAATCTTTTTGGGCTGTTAATTATCTTAATAAATTCGAAATTTAAAAAATTGCAATGAAAATAAAATTAAATTCAGAAATTTTGACCGAGTTGAATAAAATAATGAATGGATCATATAAAATAAATAATTTATTAAATATTAAATTAAAAATAATTTGAATAGGAAGAGTTTAAAAGAATAATTAATAAAAATTTGGTGAGAATAATAAATCATTGACAGACAAAGAAACCTGTTTACACACGAGTTTAGCCTAAATATATTATTTCAAATAATGAATTCGTATTAATTCTGAACAAATTAAGTAAATATAAATGAATCACTCACCTTGAAAAGTGTAAATAATTGAGATGAAATATAAAAAAAAATTCGACGTTGTATAATTAGACTGGCACGAGCTGTCAGGGAAGCAGGGAATAAACGGGGAAGGGACATCACGTAGTAAAAAAATGGAGTGTTTAAAAAGGCCGATACAGCGACCCCTTTTGGGGGTGTAATATTACTAATATTTTGGCGCCAAATTTAAATATAAAACTAAAAGGTTTTTTCGCCAGGAAATATGGGTTTTCTCCCGAATAAATAAAGCCATTTCTCTAATCGTTTCTCACCCAAGGTAATCTTAATGGTTCTCGCCCAAATGAATTAAATTTTTATTGAATGGTTTTTCTCCAGGATAAATAAAAAGTATAATGGTTTTTTCCAGCATAAATAAAAAAACATAAAAGTTCCAAGTTAACTTATATATTTATAATTAAAACATATAAGCTTACAATATATTTGTTAACAAATAATAAAAACATAATAATAATTACAAAATAGTTTTTCCAGTCAACTTCCAATAAAATGCATAGAGTTTCAAGCAAATATACATATTTATTAAATTTAAAATTATGATGAAGAAAGTAAACATTATTTTTGTGCTGAACAAATTCAATTCAAAAAATATAAATATATGTTAACATATAAAAAAAAACACATGATAATTTAACAAAAGACAAAATATTTTTTTTATATATTTGTAACCGATTTAGGACTAGAGTCGACAAAAAAGTCAAAATTTGGACCAATATATATATATATCTACAGTATATATAGTCTATAGTTATGAAAAAGAATTTGAAAAAAATAAGGCATGATGTCATATCAACCAGTATTGGGATATAATTCAGATTTAAAATTAAGTGAAAGCATTTGTAAATGAGCATAATTATGAACTTTACAAAGACTTTTCAATGTCAAGGGAAATAGGGCAGCTATTACAGTAAAAATAGCCATGCTATTTTATTTATTTTCTCAATTCTCTGATCCTGGAAGCCCATTTTTGCAGCGCGGCATCTTTACTTCAGGATAATGCTGCAAAAACAAATTAATATTTTTATAAATGCCAAAACAGTGAATCAAAGGAAAAATTTCTATTTCATTAAATTAAATTATAAAAAATTACAATATATTAAAAATATATTTAAAAAAAATATATATTGTTTAATATTATTAGGATTGAAATAAAAAACCAACCTGATTTTGGATTTTTGAAGAATTTCGATCGAGGTTACTTCTGGTCAGGGAGCACTTTTCACGTTTTTGACACTTTTTTACAAATGGCGGATATGGGTGTTGTTATTTGTCAGTTATTTGAGGCTTGGTGCCTAGTGCGCATGCTCCGGCGACCAAAGCAGGCGACACTAACCACATCTAGCGGGGGCGTAAAGCTCATTTGATCATTCTGAACATAGTAACCATATCTCTAAAAGCACTCCAAATTTTTCCATAGACTTGTCCCCCCCCTGCAGGGAAGGCGAGCAGTCAAAGATGCGAAAAAGAGATGAGGCATTCAAACCAGAGAAGTGTCGCAGAATTAATCAAAACTTAATCTGAAAAAAGAAATTAAAATAATAATACTTCTCCGTTCTTAAAATTATTTTATGAATTAAAAAAATTTTTTTATTTAAAATTCTATAAAACATCTAATATTTTTTTTTTTTTAAGTCAATATGGTTGATCTTCATAATTGGAGTCAGATAACGTACGCTCCCTATGCCCTCTCCACTATCGGAAGCCAATTCCATAGTTCACCCATTTTTTTTAAACGGAAAATAGGGAGTGGAATAATAAAATTAATTATTAATTTTCATCCCGAAATTCCTATAATTTTTTGAGTTATTAATTCTTAAAGTTACGATTTATCCCATAGGAAATGTATTGAGAAATATTTATGTATTCTTTTCATTTGTGTATTCCATGAATGTAAACAAATCCTCAAGCAGGCACTGAATTGGAATGGGATAATAATACTTTTCTTTTCATAATAAAGAAGAGCCCTCGGGGCTTGGCGTAGAGGTTAGCGTGCTAACCTCGTATACCCAAACGTCGCGGGTTCGGATACCAGGCAGTCCGATGATTTTATTTAAGCCAATTGGATACCAAATGGCTTAAATAAGAATGCCTGGACCCCATATATGTAAATTAAATCAATAACGGTTATCGTAAATGTCTTATATGGCCTGAGTTGCCCAAAAGACAGTGTGAATGAGAAAAAAGTGTGAATGTTTAAAAAAAAAAATAATAATAAAGAAGAAAAGTTGAGGGTCCGCCGCAGGCTGGCCCGAGCCAGCTGGCCGCGGGCCCAGGGAGGCGAAGCTCCCCGGCTAGGCGCGAAGTCCGCCGAAGGCGGGCGTCGCGACTAGTCATTTTATAATTGTTTTAACTCATTTGTTTCAATATCATTTCATTTAAAAATTTATCTATTCGGAAAATTAATACAATGTCTATAAGGAGAAGTAAATCGAGGGCCGGAACAAGATGCTTTGTTAGGAGGGCTAAGCAAAGGCGGATACAAGGGGGGGGGGGGGTAAAGGGGGTAATTACCACCCCCCCCTGAGATTTGAGAAAAATATTTTTTTGGGGAAAAAATTGTGTTTTTAATATAAAATTTTAAAAATTAATACTCAAAAATTTGATTTGTATTTAAATTCTGGTAAACAACTACAGAATGCACCTTTAAATTACCGATAATAAGAAAAAATTGTGTGCTGTGCGACCAGTCACACCAGATTATCCCCTCCGAGAAACTCCTATGGATCCGCCACTGGGGCTGAGTTTATAGCCTATAACAAACTAATCTGAAGGATGCCATCCCCTGTTTATTTGTTAAATTTCCCTACAAATGCGTGGAGAGGAATGACTTTGTGATGTGATATCGATATGAGTGGCGGATCCACAGAGCAAACGCCTGATCAATATAAACACGCAAGCTAAAATTAGGGTTTTTTTTTAACTATCATTGATTGATTAAATAAATCCAATCTTAATTATAGTAAATAAACAAAAGCATCAAGTCATTTTGATGTAGGAATTAATTTCGATTTTATTGAATGAATTTGCATCTTTTTTGTGCTTCTAAAATATTTAATTATAAAATAGATGTATCATTGTTTCTGAATATTTCTTATCTCGTCTTAATAGCTTAATAATGATTAAAGAAAGAATTTTTGATAAACATTTAGATTTATTGTCACGTTTTTTTTTTTCTCTTTATTTTCCGCTTGTCACGTGTTTCTTATCAAATAAATTGTATTTGGTGCATCTCTCATGCCCTGGGGCTGGTGGTGCATAATATAAACAATATTTATCTACTTTGTATTTATTTTAAGTAAAATTTTTGAATCTCCGTCAAAAAATCATTTTCTCCAAATGTTTACAATCTACGGTGTCTGCACCAGTTTATTACTTTCAGTAGGGGGTGGCAGGAGGGTGCAAACTTAACAATAGGGGGGGGGGCGGACAATATTCATAGGCAATATGAACAGAGAAACAAAAAAACATTGGGGGGGGGGAGCATCCAGCATACTGTAGGCCTACATTGTCGGAGGGTGCATGTCCCCCGCAGCGCCGTCACGGGTCTCCACCAATTAATATTTGCAAATCGGCTTAGGTTTGCAAATATTTTTTTACGGTTCTGATTAAAAATGACTCCGAGAAGATTTTGATATCTTGACTTGTCTAATCGCCCCAAAAATCTCAAAAAAACAAATTCCAGTTGGTATTGAAAAAATTCGGTCATTAACTAACGAAATGCGTAGTATAAAATTTGGGTTTGAGACCACTGTATAGATTTTTCAACACTAGGAAAATGAAATGAATGTTAATAAAAATTAAGAAGAAATTCCGAAGAATGGAATATGGAGCTTCAAAAATTGGTTTAGTATAAGTGAGAAATCAAAAAAATCAAAATTAATATGGAATAGACCAATTACTTTCTCTTAGCCTATATATGAAATATATAGAGAGAGAAAGTATTGCGATCATGTCAAACATTCGCTGTCGAGATTTTGATGGATATACATGTTTTGAGGTCCCCTGAGTCCAAAAAAGTGGGTCCCGCAAATGTGTGTAACGATTCTAAGCACGAAGGAATTGAGCTAACAAGGGGAGTGCATAGCCTTGATAACACCGATTTGAACGAAAATTTTTTTATGTGTAGTACTTGATGAAAAACGAATTCTGCTAAAGCGAGAGAACGCGCTTCTCAACGGTTCGCCTAAAAAAAAATGTTAAAGATTTTGCCTTCATGCCTTAAGCCGTTACTAACAATAACATTTACAAAGGTCACGGTGGCTAGGTCGGTAGGGCGCATTCTTTGTAAACAAAAATCCTGAGTTCGAATCTCTCTCCTTGTGCAACTAATTTTTTTTTTTTGTTTAATTTTTTTTGTGTATTTTATTTTTTTTTTTTTGTTTCAGAATATTTTTTAATATTAATAAATAAATAAAAAGTTTTTTTTAATTATTGGCATTTAATTTTCAACATGTTCCATATATTTAAAGAAAATTCGAATGCTTTCGGTCAAAAATATAATATAAGGAAATATTTAATATTATACTAGAAATATATTACTATTAATTGGACACATAAAAAAATATTGTCGTAGCATGTTCAGAGTTCGGAAAATGAACCACCCAACTGTTTAAAACATAAATATTATTATAAATTTATTTGTGTCCAATTAATAGTAATATATTTCTAGTATAATATTAAATATTTCCTTATATTATATTTTTGACAGAAAGCATTCGAATTTTCTTTAAATATATGGAACATGTTGAAAATTAAATGCCAATAATTAAAAAAAACTTTTTATTTATTTATTAATATTAAAAAATATTCTGAAACAAAAAAAATAAAATAAATTACACAAAAAAAAAAAAAAAAAATAGTTGCACAAGGAGAGAGATTCGAACTCAGGATTTTTGTTTACAAAGAATGCGCCTTACCGACCTAGCCACCGCGACCTTTGTAAATGTTATTGTTAGTAACGGCTTAAGGCATGCAGGCAAAATCTTTAACATTTTTTTTTAGACGAACCGTTGAGAAGCGCGTTCTCTCGCTTTAGCAGAATTCGTTTTTCATCAAGTACTACACATAAAAAATTTTCGTTCAAATCGGTGTTATCAAGGCTATGCACTCCCTTGTAAGTTAGGTAGGCTTGATAATAAAATTTGAATATTTGAAATTTTTTTTCTTTATTTCCAGGCGCTCGATTTGGACGTCTCGTTTCGAGATTGTCGTTGGCTCTACTCCTACACAATTACACGTTCACACCCTGTTTAAAAACTCCTGAGAAATTGATTGAACACCCGTACGCTCTAGTGAGAGCTTTTTAAAGAGCCTTTCTATTTCACCATCAACAAGAGGAGAAGAAATTGAAAGATGCGAGTCAAGAATTTTATTTTTTTGTTTTTGTTTATATTTTAATTAAATTTGCTTTGAAAAAAATGTATTTATGGTGAAGGTTATGAGAACTTTGGCTCGATTCCATTTAAGAATACAATAAATTGGAATCGAACCAAGAATTTTGCCCACTATTATACGAGAAATAATTTTCGAATTTTTAATAAAGACAAAATATCTTTTTTTTGTGTCTAATTTTATTTTTGATACCCTTGTGGGAAGTATCCATCGATTAGGCAACGAAGCTGTAAAACTTTCTCACGCACACTCCTTTTACAGATCTAACCAGAACCGTCGAGAGCCCCCGGGCCCAAGGTCTGTATCTTAATACAGACCCTCCCTCTCAAAAAAATTTAAATTTTAAACCAGGATATTTGCAGGAAAAAAAATACTTTTAAATATTATTTTTTCCTAGTCATTGTAATCGAGTAGTTTATATACATTTTTATCTATTAATGTAATTAAAAAAGTATATATCCAGTGTGACTTATCAATTCTAAAAACAAATAAAAGATTTGTGAATATACTGTAGTTTTACTATAATTTTTTAAATTGTGAAAAAGAATTTCGCAGTTTTTGCATCCGACTGCATTTTCGAAAAACTTAAAAAAATTAATGATAATTATAGTCCGACCGAAATAAGATTTTCAGCCGAAACCAAATTTCGTCCTCCTGGGCGCAACTAGGGGGTGCCGGGGGGGGGCTGCCCCCAGAAGGGTTATGCCCCCCCCCCCAGAAAGCTCCTTGCCTCAAGAACCCCCACCGGAGGATAGCTAGTCCCATGCCCCCCCCCTCCCCCAGCTAAATTCTCTAGTTACGCCCATGTTCGTCCTCCATCTTAGTTACGGCCGAAACCGAAACTTGTATTTCCTACATTTTACCTTTTTTTTTTTTTTTATAGAACACAACTTTCAATTAGCGAAGGTAAGAGCAAGTTGTGTGCTGTGCGCCAGTGTGCATCTCATCATATCTTTTCAAACTCAGTTTACGGACGGCCGAAAGTTTCGGCTGGTTTTTGGCCGAAACCGAAACTTCGGTCGGTTTCTAATGATAATTGAAAGTGGTCTTATACAAATATTTCCAGCCACAGAAAAAATTTCGGTCAGAATTGAATTTGTAGTGAAAAGTGAGGTGAAATAGCTATGATAATAGTTCGCGGGACAATAAACACATTTCGGGATTTACTCTGGTTGGAAACCCAAGTCAGAACGTAAAATTAATCTCAAAACAGTTTGCAAATTACTCTCAACTAAAACATTATTAGGTGAGATTTAAAGAGAATAAAAAAAAAAAACATCAGCACAAGAAAACGTTACCTATCCAAGCAAAAAACAGTTGTGATATTTCCTTTAGGCTATTAATAAATAATATGCCGAAATTCCTCATTTAAAGTCAATTATTGTTTATCTAAGCGCCAAAACATGCAAATATTATATAATGATATAACGAGATATGATATAAGAGCCTTGGAGCGAGAGATTCGGGTTTAGTTGTGCAGCAACATGTCAGTGGCATTGACGATAGTTGCTATTACGTCGGGGGTCATTCTGACCCTCTACTTTCTCTTCAAATATTTCTTTCTCTATTTCAAACGACGGAATATCCCGTATTTACCTCCATCCTTTCCTTTTGGCAATTTCAAGGAGTCCATCACAGGGAAAATATCTTTCAGCGCCTCTTTAACGGAAATATACAATGAAGGAGGTGACCTTCCTGCGTTCGGCGCCTTCCAGCTATTCAAGCCTTCTTTAATCGTCAAAGATCCCGAATTAATCAAACAAATTCTAGTGCGTGATTTCAGTCATTTCTACAATCGCGGTTTCCATGTCGATCAGGAATTGGATCACATGTTGGGGAATTTGTTCTTTTTAGAAGACACCCCGTGGAGGAATATGCGAATGAAACTCTCGCCGACGTTCACCTCAGGCAAAATGAAATATATGTTTGATAAGATGAAGAATTCCGTAGATTTGTTGGTTACAGAGCTGGAAGAGGTTGATGGGAGTGATTTAGAAGTGAAGGATTTATTCGCGCGTCTGCTAACTGATATTATCGCCTCTTGCGCCTTCGGAATCGAATGCAATTGCGTCAAAAACCCGGACGCTGAATTCCGGCAATGGGGACGCAAGATTTTTGAGCCTTCTTTCAAAGTCACCTTCGCGTTCACGGTGCTCTCCTTTTTTCCGAGTATTCAGAAAATTCTAAAAATTCGCATGTTTGATAAAAACGTGACGGAATATTTCACGCAGATGGTGAGAGACACTATCAAGTACCGAGAGACTAACAACGTTAAAGCGTCTGATTTCATGCAGTTGTTGATCCAATTGAAAAACAACCAGAGTATCCGGGACGAGGATTTCGGAAAGACAGAGACGCCTAATGGAATAGCTCTCAATGAATTGCAATGTGCTGCTCAGGCATTCGTCTTCTTTTTAGCTGGGTTTGAAACATCCTCAAGCGCCATGACGCACGCTTTGTATCAAATGGTCAAATTCCCCGAAGTGCAAAAACGAGCTCAGGAAGAAGTGGACCGAGTGCTCAAGAAACATCACACGCTCACTTATGAGGCCGCCCAAGAGCTCGATTACTTGGACAGGGTCATCCAAGGTAAAAATTTTCCAAGATTTTTTTTTAACAATCATATTCATTTACATAATTTATAAAGATAAGCCGAATGAATATCTTATCTTTAATAAGTTGTTGAAACACAAAAATAAATAATATAATAAATCAGTTATAAGAAATAGGCCAGAAATTATATTTAATTTATTAATAATTATATTAAAGGTATTTTAATGGTATATATAATATTATATTAAAAATCTGGCGTGACTGGCCGGACAGCACAGAACTTTCTCTTAGCTTTGTTAATTGAAAGTTGTGTTCTGTGCTAGTTACCCCAAATTTTTTGTGTCGACATATATTTTATTTGGACCGTTTATTTTGAAAGTGGTGTAAGTCCATTTTCTATGTTTTAAGAAAATGAAAGGTTAACATATTTGTTTATTAAAAATTTATTTACCGACCAATTTTCAATTATACAATACATGGGAATTTTTTAAGAAATTTACCACTAGCTAGTTATACACAAGGGCGGATACAAAGGGGGTATTTTTTTTTTTGGAAAAAAAAATTATTATTAATGTAAAATTTTAAAAATTAATACTTAAAAATTTGATTTGTATTTATATTCTGGCAAACAAGTACAGAATGCGCCTTTAAATTACCGAAATTAAGGAAAAATAGTGTGACCAGTCACACCAGATTACCCCCTCCCCAAGAAACACCTCTGGATCCGCTCTTGGTTATACATAGAAAATTTACATTTAAGCATAAATTATGTGATATCTCATTTTTTTTTTTTAAATGGACTTACACCACTTTCAAAATAAACGGTCCATTTATAAACATGTGAAAATATTTATATTTTGTTGCCATAGCAACCATTTCTCCTATCTTTCCTTTGAAGTACAAGAGATTAGAGATTATTATTCAAAAGATAATATTTAATTAATTGATTTTTCAATTTTAATCAAAATCGTTGAGCGAATTTTTGAGAAAATCGGAAAAAAAAAAAAACTGAAAAATTACATCAATAAAGCACGAGTGTTCGATGGCCGATTTTGTCCAAAAGCTTCGTGTTACGTTTCAGGGGAAACCTAATTTAAATATAAATGTTTAGCCTCCTAGCTCTTTTCGTTCTTGAGATATTATGGTCCCAGACAAACAGGCCATTCCATTCCTACTGATTCCACCTCTCATACAGTCAGCATTCAACCTAACTTATAAAAAATTACAAAATAAAATCTATATCAAAACATTTTTTCTAGAATCTCTTCGTCAAAATCCGCCGGTACCCTTTCTAAGTAGACGAGTCACAAAACCAGTACAAATGAAATGTGGCGGCAAAGATGGGGAAGTCAAACGGTGACTCTGGAGAAGGACCTGAACATCATCGTGCCACTTGTAGCGCTTCATCATGATCCTAAATATTTCCCAGACCCGGAGAAATTCGATCCTGATCGATTCCTTGAAGAAAACAAAGCGAAACGTCCTCAATTTTCTTATCTACCTTTTGGCGAAGGGCCACGAAATTGTATCGGTAAATATTAGATAGGATATTAAAATAAAATTTGAATATTTGAAATTTTTTTCTTAATTTCCAGGCCGCTCGATTTGGACGTCTTAATTCTAAATTGGCGTTGGCTTTCTTCTATTTTTTAATTGCGTTTTCATCCTGTGCAAGAAACTCGGAGAAATTGATTAGAAGATCCAATCACTGTAGTGGTCTTACAAGGACCCTTTCTATTTCACCATCAAC
>JAKCPI010021139.1:0-19634 GCA_023213315.1 Euborellia annulipes
TAAAACAGACGTTAAGGCGGAATAGGACCGAAGGTGTTACGCATGTTTTTCCCGCTAAGATGGCGTAGTGTGTCATAACATGTTAAAAAGTATGCCCAAAAAAATCAAGTAATTCAAAAATTTGCCAAGAGATGTCAGAATGGTAGCTAATAATATTTAATGCATTTGGTTGATTTTCATTGATCTTTTAACAATATATACATATAAATGTTATTATATATTATGTATCTTTTATAAAAGCATAAAAAATATATAAATATAGGTCAGATATAGTTATCACTATATCGGCTGTGAGACTAGCCTGCCATCTATTGCAAGAATGCTGAACTAATTTGATATTTGATTTTTAAACAAATCATCTAAGCTTATTTTAAAAATTTCTTAATTAATATGTGATTAATAATAAATAATAAATTCATTTTAAATTTTAAAAAATTAAAGATTATTGGGACAGATTGTTTCTTTGTATTTGCTTGATAACAAAAAAATTAATTACGATAATTTTTTAATAAGTCATTAAAAAAATTATAGCTCGATGTCCCAATAATCTCTTATGAATTTAATTCATTTAAAAAAAACCTCATTGTAAAATTCTTATAATAGCCTAGGTTTTTTTTAAGTACGTTTAGGCGTCGCTTTTGGAGCCCCCTTAAAATTTAAAATTAACAAATGGGCGTTAGAAAGTAATGTATAAACAATCAGCGTTAAAAAAATGCTCTTCTCTAAACCAAGTTTTAACAGCGACATTAACATCTGGCTTTTATTTTAAAGCTATCAAAATCATAAACTTACTTTTTAGGTTAAAGACGCCATTTTTATGCATTAAATACGGAGTTAAAATATTAACGACACCCCTAGACATGACAATAATTTTTAACACTATTTACTAAATGTTAAAGGTGCGTTCACACCGGGACCTGACTTGACTTGACTTAAGTCCGGTGGCGGATTCCGGAGAAGTTGGCTAAGTAGAGCGTGACAGACAGACAGACATTAGCGAATTATATATATAGATTCTTCTGTACGTGTGTATGTCACTGAATTCCTCCTAAATGACTGAACCGATTTTGATGAAATTTTTGATTCCTAAAATTATCGGGATTTTCTTTCGATAGAGAGACTGACATCCTCTCCTTTTATTTCACTAAATCCAGGGCCGTAAACAGGCGTCCAAGTTTATTCATTTATCGTATGAGTAAATCTTCAATTTCTCAACAAAACGACAAATGTAAATAAAGTAAATTTTTTTTTTTTTTTGGAGATTATATTGTAGATTTGTGCCCTAACAATATTTGCATTGTCTCTGTTTTTTTTTGACCGATTTCATAAATAAATATTTCTCTTTGCTTTTTCTAAGCCCTTCCTTGCTTGCTTCCTTGATATAATTTCCTTTTTCCTTAGGGACTTTCTCATTCCCTTTTGTCCTTTTTATTAAACCTCCACCAACTTCTTTAAGTGACAAGAATCTTTTCTCTCTCTCTCTCTCTCTCTTTTATTATTATTTTTATCTTTTCAACCCCCTTTCCACCCCCCGCACGCAGACGTAAGCACGCAAACCGGACGAACAAACCAAGTCTTTGAAAATAAATAAATGACTCTTGATTTTCGTCATCGTGAAGGGTTTCTCTTTCTTTCTTTTCTTTCATTCATTCATTCATTCATTCGAGGAGAAAAATATAAAGAAAAGGTAACCTCTTTATCTTTATCATAAATGTAAATAGACCTGCTCTCTCTTATTTTTGTACTCTTTTTTTCAATCTCTGAAAAGAAATATATATATTTTTTTTTTGTTTTATTCTTTAATGAGTCTTTTATTTATTTATTTATTTTTGATGGTAGTAGTTGTATAAAGCAGGGGGTTTCCAAACTTTATGTTACAGCGTCTCTCTTTAAAAATATTTAATAGTATGACGCATCCCCACCCCCCATTTTATAAACTAATACAAAAACGAAAATTTTTTAATGCTAAAAAATACTAGTATAAAAATATATTTTTGTAATTTAGTCTTATTATTATTATTTTATTTATAAAACTAGCAATCATATGGAAAATTGGCCTTGGTGGCCCGAGCCAGCTGGGGGAGGGGTCCAGATGGGAGGAGCTCCCCTAGACGTTACATCTAATTAAAAAAAGGCGAGGGTCCATCGCAGGCGGGCCCGAGCCAGCTGGAAGGGGGTCCAGGAAGGGTGGAGGCCTCCGGCTAGGCGCGAAGCCCGCCAAAGGCGGGCGGGCGGCTAGTTATATATATATATATATATATATATATATAGATATATACAAATTAGGAGATGACGGGAGCCTTCCCGGGACACAGCAGCCAGGTAAAAATAAAAAAACGTTATATTCTGTCGCCGACATTTCGAGTGCTAGTCGCACTCATCTTCAGGGCAAGCAGAATTGTCAAAAATCACTTGCTGTTCCAGTCGCATAGTTAGTTGTGCTTGTTCACAGACAGACAGACAGACCATGTCGCGAAAACCACTTTTTTGGATTCAGGGGACCTCAAAACGTGTATATCCATCAAAATCTCAAGAAACCAATACTTTCTCTCTATATATATTAACATATATATAGAGGTAAGAGAAAGTAAAAAAGTGTGTGTTTTTTTTTTTTTTAATATTAGTTCAGATTTATTATAAAATTGCGAATAACTGTACTGTGTTGACTACAACAGTTTTATTTAAATAATAAATAATTCCTATCTCTAAAGAGAATCTCGTATGTGTATGATCGATTTAATAGCTGCTACTACACAGGTGATGATGATGGATCGAGCGTTTATTTGCATATTAAGCGATTTAGAAGAGAGAAAGAAAATATTTCTTAGAAAATACCCATCAAAAAGGAAAAAATTTTCCGATTTTAAAAAATAAAAAAATCTGGTGTGACTGGTCGCAGAGCACACAACTTTCTCTTACCTTCGGCAAGGCATTGGGTATTGTGCTTGTATGCTGTGCGACCAGTCACACCAGATTATTTTAATCATCCTCTCCTATAGGCTTTGGAGTCAGAGCAAATTGTTACAATTTCTAATAAAATTCTTTTAAAGAGATTTGCAATTGAAAATTTTATTTCTCAGGAAAAATATAATTAAAAAATTTATAGCATTAAAAAATTAACGATAATAAAATTGAGTTAAAACATTTTGAGGAATATAAAAGCCAAAGGTAAAAGTGAGAGTAGAATGAGTGAAGGCGAGATTAAATTAAAATTTAATTATAAATTTGGCTTTTTTTTTCATAATAGCCATTTTGATTAGAAATTAAATCTTTTTTTTTCTCTCTTGTAATTGATTATACTACACAAACTGGGGGGGGGGGGGGGGGGGGTAACGCCCACCTTTCCTTCCCTAATGTAATTTAAAAATTTTATTATTTTTTTTTCACTTCTTATAAGAAGGTGAAAATGTTGATCTTGGATATTTATAGAATAGACAGAGAAGTTGAACACCTTTTTACTTTTTCCTACCTATATTTATGTTAATTATATAGCTTTTTAGAGAGAAAGTATTGGATTCATGCCACAAATTTGATGCCGAGATTTTGTTGGAAATACATGCTCCTGAGTCCAAAAGACTGGTTTTTGCAACATAGTCTGTCTGTGAACAAAATATCTCAAGAACGAAAAGACTTAGAAGGTTGAAATTTTATACAACACCAGAAAGCAGGAGGTTTACTTGGCGTGTAAGTTGCAGATGGAGATGCAAAATAAATAAATAAATAAAATTTATTTTCAGGATTTTTATTAGTGACGACCAACCGCAGTGAATTGGTTTCGGTTAACAAAAGTAACCATCATCAGGTCTGAAATTTACAAAATTAATTGAAAAAATGATAATAATAATAATATTGACTGATGTTTTTGGATGTCCTTTCGCATTTTTTCAATTAATTTTGTAAATTTCAGACCTGATGATGGTTACTTTTGTTAACCGAAACCAATTCACTGCGGTTGGTCGTCACTAATAAAAATCCTGAAAATAAATTTTATTTATTTATTTATTTTGCATCTCCATCTGCAACTTACACGCCAAGTAAACCTCCTGCTTTCTGGTGTTGATAATTTCTTGGCCTGTTTCGTTTGAAATTTTATATTTAAGTTGGGTACTCTCCCCCTCCCTAGCATGTAACATGAAGCTTATAAATTTTTGAATTCTAATTCTGTATATCCGTGGAAACTAAATATATGGGGGACACAAAAATTCTGGTGTAACAAGCACAGAACTCAACTTCCTATTCGATAAGTGAATGAAAAATGAATAACCATAGAAACGATGTAACATATGTTTATAAATCTAAAATTTCTATGTAGTTTCTTTCAGCAGCAGCTATATCTGAAATAAAGTACACAGAAATTTTAGATTTATGAAAAATGAAGAGCGAAAACTTTTTTCATTTTAATTATACCCTTACAAATTTTCATCGGACTGCCTGGAATCTGATCTGATTGGTTATCAGCATTGATATTTTCCAACACCTCTAACCTCTAGGCCGCGGCCCACCTCCTCCCTGTGTCTTACTTAAGGCGCGTTATCACGAGTCAACTTTTGTTGATCAACTAAAATTGAATGAAAAATTTATCGTTCAAGTATAAGTCACGTTCGAGTTACATCACAAATTGAAACGTCTGAACCTTGGATCACCCAGCCTGTTCAGTTCGAATGCACCACTTGGCGCCCCGCTACCCTCAAACCCATTGCTTATACCCAAACAGTTTGGAATATTGCAGAATTGTGCATATATTGCCAATATTGCAGGGGCAATATTCCAAGCTAGGCGGACATAGGAATATTGAGGCACACCTCAGTAATTCCTATGTCCGCCTCTTTACAACATCGCAGGAATATTGGGGCAAAAAGTAAGAGAAAAATTGTGCGGTCAATCACACCAAATTTGTATAAAACACATTTCGAAATTTAAATGTTTGTTTGTCAATCTTTTCTCTATAATTTTGAATTTGAGTTTATACTATTAACCGTTGGCAGTAGTTGAAACATATATATAAGTAGGTAAAAAAAATTACTCAATATAAAATTAATTAATTAAAAAAAAAAAAACACTTGATGATATGTTTCAATTTCTTTAAAATCGTTAATAGGAATTTCATCCTATTAAAATGGAAAATTTTTCTATCCCTTTTTATGATAACATCTTAAGGGAATAGATACATAGAAATTATCTATTTTACACTCCATGAGCGAAGAAAGACTGAGCTTAGTATTTATTTCGATTTTTTTTTTTTTTTTTACTCACTCTCTGAAACGTATAATAGAAAGAATTCGTTTAGATTCTATTACAATGCATTCTTTTTTTTTTTAGAAATCCTAGAGAACGAGTAAACGATTAAAAAGAATAGAGGATTGTGTTACAAATTAAATAGGATTAAATTAAATAGATTTGAATTAATTTCAACTTTAAAAAACTTCTTTAAAAAAAACAATTCCCTCTTCTCATTCGCACTTAATTAATTAAATATCCCTAAGGCCCTTTTTGAAATAAATAATTAATTTGCTAGATCCAGAATTTTTTCTTTTTACTTTTCTCTTACCTCTATATATGTTAATATATAGAGAGAGAAAGTATTGGATTCCTGTCAAAAATTAGATGTCGAGATTTTGATGGATATACACTAGGGTGGTCGAAAGAAACAAAATTTTTTAATTTCTTTCGGTCGAACGTCCTAAAAGTTGCCTTTTGGCTAGAAAATGATAATGCCAAAGTTTTAGCTAAATTTATTAACGTCTCATTGGGGATAAAATTTTGAAAAAGTGCTATTTTATGTAAAAATTTGAAGTTTTTACTTCATAAAATGAAAACAAAGTGTCGTAGAAAGTTGATTCTTTTACAGGTTATTTGGGGGTACTCTAGGATGCCCAAATAACATGTAAAAATTTCATTCACTTCGGAAAATTTTCCGGGCAAAATGTTATATCGAATGGTCTATGTTGTGACTTTCCACTTGTTTTTCAGATAAAGGAATAAATCAAAACCGAAATGCTAATTTGTAAATATCATTAAATCTTTAGGTTTTAATGAAAAGATGGTTATTATAAACCTTCAAGAGAATTAAATTTGCTATAAAATGAGACAAAAATCAGCTTTCTATGACACTTTGTTTTCATTTTATGAAGTAAAAACTTCAAATTTTTACATAAAATAGCACTTTTTCAAAATTTTAACCCCGATGAGGCAAGGGTTAAGGTTATCCAATTTAGCTAAAACTTTGAAATTATCATTTTCTAGCCAAAGGCAGGTTCGGCCGAAAGAAATTAAAAAATTTTGTTTCTTTCGACCACTCTAAAATGGAAAAGAGCAAGTGCAGGTGCAGCAAATAAAGAGAGCCTTTGGATGCCAAATGACGAAAAGGAGACGTTTCGGACAAAATTTATTTGTTCATACTCAGTCCTCGTTGGCTTATAAACTAATTAGGCACAAAGTTGTCATTGTTGTCGCGGCACGAATTTGTATATTTTTTTATAAAAACGCCATCTATAAATCGCGTGGTCAAGTTTGGAACTTGAGTGCTAAAAGCAACTAAATAAAACAAAAAATCTGGTGTGACAAGCACAGTACACAATCTTTCTATTGCCAAAGGGTAAGAGAAAGTTGTGCGACCAATCACACCAGATCTATGAGATCCACGAGGAGGGTGGGGTCATGTTGAGGACAGTTTACTCATTTATCAAATTAAAAATCGTTGAGTTAATTGCATCTTGTTAAAAATTAAGAGAGAAATTTCCTCTCTCTTTCTATTTCATTCATCAATTATCTTTAAAATATAAAAAAGAAAAAATCTGGTGTGACTGGCGCACAGCACACAACTTTCTCTTACCTTCGGTAATCGAAAGTTGTGTACTGTGCTTGTCACACCAGATTTTTTGTGTCGACATGTATTTAGTTTCCGGCAGTAGGGTACAATTGCATTCAAGATGTAAAATTTATAAGTATGGCAAAATGTTTATATTTTGATACCATGGCAACCATTTCTCCTATCTTTTCTATGGAGTACAAGAGTAAAGTGGTCTTCAGAAGATTTCAATCACAAAATGAGAATATACATTTTATAGAGAATCTAAAAAATAATTGATTTTTGAATTTAAAAAAAAATCGTTGGAGCAAATTTTGAGAAAATCGAAAAAAACTGAAAAAGTGCATCAGTAAAGTGCTAGTACTCTTTGGTCGATTTTGTTCAAAAGCTTCGTGTCACGTCCCATGGGGGTGCCTAACTTAAATATAAAATTTCAACTTCCTAGCTCTTTTCGTTCTTGAGATATTTTGTTCACAGACACACACACACACAGACAGACACACAGACAGACAGACCATGTCGCGAAAACCACTTTTTTGGATTCAGGGGACCTCAAAACGTGAAGATCCATCAAAATCTCGACATCGAATTTTTGACATGAATCCAATACTTTCTCTCTATATATATATTACATATATACATAGGTAAGAGAAAGTAAAAATGACATGGCAGAAATGAGAGAAAAAAAAAGAAATCGTCTCCCACTCTATTCATTCGCGTTATAGAAAAACCGTCCATTTATATTCGTACGTTCGTTTTTCAATTCACTCCCTCGTCCACTCTCACATAAAAGGTGAATTTGGGTGTATGTGTGTGAATTCTAGAGAATTCACACGTGCAATCAAAAATCTCCCCTGGACATTCACTTCAGAATTTGCATTATTAAAGTGATAGAATTTTTTTTGCGCTGCGCTTGTGTGGTCATATCAAAACAAGGCATCTAAATAATAGGGAATAAGAAAAATGCACATAGGGGTCGTCCACATATCGTCGCCTGCAACACGTAGTGGCGTATCTCAATTTCTATCATTTTTCAGGAGAGCTGTTTAAAGTTCGTGGTGTTTCAAAATATTAAATGTGTAGATACGCAAAACCAAAAAACCTAAATAATACGAAAAAACATGGAAATACAGATTCGTCACTTTGTGATAATGTAAAGAAGGCCAGGACACGGCCATACCCGTTGTATCTCAATTTTTAATTTTTTTGAGATACGTCACTACGTGATGCAAGCGACGATATTACATAACACCTTTTTTGACGATATTCTAGTCCCCCCCCCAACCCCTGTCAAATATTATGTTACAACTAGAGAGCTGTCTTTCGACTTTTGTCAATTTTGAGACATTTCCAGATTTCACTGATCCCACAAAAAGAAACGGTATTTTGAGATTTTCAAAAACAACAACTTTTTTAGCTCTTTTTTGCCTCTCAGAGACTATTTTTTAAAAAAGCAACTTTTATGACCGACTTTTGATGTTTTACATTTTTAATTCTAATATATCGGCGGAAACTACAAATATGTCGACAAAAAAAAAAAAAAAAAAACTGGTCAGACAAGCACAAAACACTTTCAAATACCGAAGGTAGGAGAAAGTTGAATCCTGTGCGACCAGTCACACCAAATTTTTACTTTTGTACTAATGAAATTAAATTTTTTTTATTTATTTAGGCCTAATTAAATTTTAAAGAACTCGGCCATATTTCGGTTATCGAAAGATAAGCTTTCCATTTCTTTTACTTTGTCAAATTAATAATTATTAAAATTGACAGCGACTTTTTTTGTCAAAAACTGGAAATTTACCGACTATTTAGCTAAAAAATAATAGACTTTAAAGGGGACTTTATCCGAAAATAAGCTACTTTTTTCCGCTCTCTAGTTACAACATAGAACTACTCTCTCCCCCCCTCCCAGAAATCGAAACTTAATTTAAACTTTTTCTTAAAATTTCCTATACAAAATTTATATCATTTGACTTTTTTTTAATATGTGAGTCTCATTCCTTCTTTTCAAACTCAAAATTCAGCTTTGAATTGTCACACTTACAGAAACCCCCGGGTCCCCATGTTACAATTAGTAACGTTTTGGCCAGACCCCCCCTAACGCGTTACGTCATATGTGGAAGACCCCATATCTCTAACATTTTAAAGAGCATCTAAAAAAATCTGGTGTGACTGGCGCACAGCACACAACTTTCTCTTACCTTCGGTAATCGAAAGTTGTGCACTGTGCTTGTCACACCAGATTTTTCGTGTCGACATGTATTTAGTTTCCGACAGTAGGGTACAATTGAATTCAAGATGTAAAATTTATAAGTATGGGAAAATATTTATATTTTGTTACCATGGCAACCATTTCTCCTATCCTTCCCTATGAAATACAAGAGTAAAGTGGTCTTCAGAAGATTTCAATCGCAAAATGAGAATATACATTTTAAAGAGCATCTAAAAAATAATTGATTTTTGAATTTTAAAAAAAATCGTTGGAGCAAATTTTGAGAAAATCGAAAAAAACTGAAAAAGTACATCAGTAAAGTACTAGTACTCTTTGGCCGATTTTGATTAAAAGCTTATTTTTCCGGTCCCGGGGGGTGTTTAACTTAAATATAAAATTTCAACCTCCTAGCTCAATTCCTTCATGCTTAAAATTGAACACACACCCACACACACACACACACACACACACACACACACCCACACACACACCCACACACACACCACACACACACAGACAGACCATGTCGCGAAAACCACTTTTTTGGATTCAGGGGACCTCAAAACGTGAAGATCCATCAAAAATCTCGACATCGAATTTTTGACATGAATCCAATACTTTCTCTCTATATATATATTACATATATACATAGGTAAGAGAAAGTAATAATTGATTTTTGAATTTTAATCAAAATCGTTAGAGCGAATTTTGAGAAAATCGACCAAAAAAAAAAACTGAAATAGAACATCAGTAAAGTATTAATACTCTTTGGCCGATTTTGTTCAAAAGCTTCGGGTCTCGTCCCAGGGGGGGGGGGGTACCTGACTTAAATATAAAATTTCAACCTCCTAATTATTTTTGTTCTTTTGTTATTTGTTCACAATCAGACACACAGACAGACTATGTTGCGAAAACCATTTTTTTGGATTCAGGGGACCTCAAAACATGAAGATCGGTCAAAATCTCGACATCGAATTTTCGACATGAATCCAATACTTTCTCTCTCTATAAATTAACATATGAGCTCGTTAAAGCACAAGTGGTGTAAGCAGCGGCGTAACCAGCCTTTGAGGGCGGGGGGGCAAAGCTTAACTAGGGCGCCGATTTTCAGGGGGCTCCGCCCCCTGGACCCCCTTGCTCGCCTTCGGCGAGCAATTGCCCGCCTTCGGCGGGCAAATTTCTTGCATCCTGTAATTTCCTCAGCGAATTTGTTTATATTTACATGTTTTTTAATGACATCTGTATGATTTTGTTTTGATTTTTCTTTGCTTTTACGAAAAATGTCGTTTTCTTCTGTGATTATTTCAAAAACTATTCAGTTTTCGGAAAAATATCAAAGAATAAAAACTTTTTAAAATTGAGTATTTTATCATAATATAACAAAGAAATTGAAAATTTCGAAATTTCTGAAAAAACTTATTAGGTAAAGTACTACTTCCAAGTGACGTATTTACTCCAAAAGTTGATAGAAATCTACAATTTTAGTGTAAGGAGCATATACCAAATTTCATCTCTAGCTGCTTTGGTTTTTAAGCAATCGTGTTCACACACACACCCAGACGTAATTCCAAAAGAATATACGAGAAAGTCTCGGGGAAGTCATTCCCCATATTTTTTTTTTTAACATACACTTTTTTCCCACTCACACTCACACACACATGCACACAGTCTTTTCGGCAACTTAGGCCATATAAGACTTTGATTTTGACATTTGGTATCCAAATGGCTTAAATAAAATCATCGAACTGCCTGGGATCCGAAATGGGGTGGGGACCCCCGATTAGAGCCCTGCACGGGCACGGGTCGGCCTGTTGGCCCGTACCCGCCCGGCCCGCGGACCGGGCCGGGCGGGCTTTGGAGGCCATGAAAAAATTACGGGCGGGTACGGGCGGGTAGCAAGTCCAAATAAACGGGTTCGGGCAGACGGGCATGCAAATGAAATTTTATTTAAAAATTGCTAGACAATCGTTCATTCATTCACTAAATCTCGGGCGGGAATGGGCGGGTTTGAAAAAAATTACGGGCGGGCTCGGGCGGGCCTGAAGAATGGTAAAAGCCCTTTCATTTTGAGAAAATCGAAAAAAACTGAAAAACTACATCAGTAAAATACTAGTACTTTTTGGCCAATTTTGATTAAAAGCTTATTTTCACGGTCCCGGGGGGTGTTTACCTTAAATATAACATTTCAGTCTCATAGCTCAATTCCTTCATGCTTAAAAAAATTTTGAATTCCAAAAATTAAATATTAAGGCTTATACGAATCCTGAGTAAATTTCCAGAGCCATAAAACATCAAATTAAGGCTTATATATTGCAAAATAAAAAAAATTTTAATTATAAAGCCTCTATATATGTTATTTATTATTTTTGGAATTAAATTCATTTAAAATAGTAGAATTCAAGTTGTAATATAATTTTAAAAGAAAACAATCAATTTTTTAAGACAATCGATGAAATCACATTCGCTGGGCTATATTTTAGAGGCCGTAGGGCGCCTATGTTGGTTTTCGGGGGCGCCAAGGGCTCGATGCGCCTAGGGAGCGGGGGCTCGCGCCCCCCCTCTCCCCCCTGGTTACGCCACTGGGTGTAAGTCCAGTTTCCCTTGTTTTGAGATATAGAAGGGTTAACTAGAATGTTTATATACAAATCAACGGCGCACTTTTTAATATATTATTTATTAAAACTCCAGTAACAGGACTAGGATATACACAATTAGTGAATTAAACAGAACAAATTTTTCTCTACACGGTATCATGCCTAACTCAAAAATAAAAGTGGAGTTACACCAATTGAGCTTTAACGGACTCATATATAGAGATAAGAGAAAGTAAAAATGATAAAAAAAAAAGACTGGGCTTCGGAAATAGTTAAGATAAATGAGTTCAGATTTATATTTTACTACATAAGTAATGATGAGCCTCAACAATTTCCAAAAAAGAATATCGCCTTACATTTTCACAACAGATATTTCACTTTTAGTACAATTATTTAAGATCTATATAATAATGCAGACGTGGCTTTGCGTAACATTCTTCACATGTAAATGAAGAATATCTCTCCTTTTGTTTGTCGTGGCATGTCTGCTTTTAACGAAATAATAAAGAAGGAATGCACTCTATCTTAGTCTTTAGGTCGGTAATCAGCAACGCTTTGTCAACACAGACAGACAGACAGGGGAAGCCCTATGTTCAAGTGCCTAAAGTTTACATTTAATCCATGATTTAAAACTAATTGGAAATTGAAACCATCGAGGATTAATAACACATTAACTTATATGGGAAAGTTTAGTTTATTTTTTTAGAAAATCTCTCGTCTCGTTTGTTGTCGGATTAAGATAAAATTTTGTTTAAAAAAATAAAATAACATTTTTTATTAAATGATTAAAAACAACAACTCGTCTAAAATAAGTTCTAATCTTAAGAGCAAATAGGAGTTGCTTCTAAGTTTGTTATAAACAAGTTAAGAATAAATTACCGAAGGTTGTGTGTTGAGTGTGACGAGTCACACCAAAGCACCCCCCCCCTTCCCGAAAAACTCGTTTGAATGCCTACTGCAGTCTCTTGGCGACAAAAATGGGCAAGAGTTTTCTGAAGGCTAATATTTTCAGAATAGGTTGCATTTCATTGATGGAAAGATCCTCTAGAGTCAGCACTTCCAGTACCGGGGCCTTTGGCGGGAATAAGCCGATAAAGTTGCGGGAAGATGGTTTTGCGCAAATATCTCGAAAATTATGCGTTTTTCCGCAAAAATTCATCTATACAAAAATAATCGAAATTAAATTACATACAAAAGTGGTCTAGTACATAATCACGCTAAAATGAACAGTTCGGGAGATATAGAGGGGTAAAATTTGTAATTCTAACAATGGTTGTCATGGTAACAAGATATAAATATAGCTCTATAACAGTGTCTCCTTTCATTTAAATTTTACCCCTCTAAATCTCCAGAACCGTTCACTTCAGCGTGATTATGCACTAGACCATTTTTGTTTGTAATTATATTTCGATTATTTTTGTATAGATGAATTTTTGCGGTAAACCGCATAGTTTTCGAGATATTTGCGAAAAACCATCTTTATTCCCGCCAAAGGCCCCGGTACTGGAAGTGCTGACTCTAGAGTATCTTTCCATCACTAAAATGCGACGTATTCTGAAAATATTAGCCTTCAAAAAACTCTTGCCCATTTTAGTCGCCAGCTCTCCAAATGTTTTTTTTTTTTTTTTGGAATGGGTGCATAATGTCCGAAGACCTATAATGACCAATAGTCACATGCAGCCAGGAAGAAAATAAAAAACAAAAGGAGAAGCATAAACGGGAAACTCAACTGCGGGAACTTGAGAATATATAGGGTTTTTTGTTTCAATATTTAAGAAGTTGGTCTCCACGATACTTCGGACTCTCCCATAACAAGACAACATACGGTGACAGAAAATGCAGGGGTGCCGAAAAGGATAAGAGACAATGGGAATGTCAGAACTTTACGGATGGTTGGACGAGCAGAGAAAGGCGTGGAAAAAGAAGAGTATAAATAAGTTCTAGAAAATATTGAGGGACAAAATAGAGAAAAACATGACAAACTGTGCAAGACTGATCACGAGGCAAAGAAAAGAAGAGAGAAGTTGGGGGAGAGAGAAGATAAAAAAAAAAAATATATATATTTGATAAAAAATTACAAAAATGTAAATTTAATATGTAAACACTAACTAATAGATCAACATATGTAAATGTATTATGTATACCCCAAAGCCTTAAAAGAGGTAAGGGGAAGAAATGGAATGAATAAATAAATAAAAAATATATGGTTTTTTGTGTATTATAATTACTATTTTTTTTTTCTCATTCACACTCACACTCACACACACATTCACACAGTCTTTTCGGCAACTTAGGCCATATAAGACTTTGACGATAACCGTTGTAGAGAATATATCTATTGTGGGGTCAGGCATTTCTATTTAAGCCATCTGGTATCCAAATGGCTTAAATAAAATCATCGGACTGCCTGGGTCCGAACCCGCGACGTTTGGTATAGGAGGTAGGCGCGCTACTTACTACGCCAAACCCGGGGGCTATAATTACTATTAATTATATTCCTATTGAAAAAGAAAATTTTATTAAATAATCATTTTTATTATTTCAAATTTGAGAGATTCTATAAATGGATTTAATTTTTCAAAAGGAGGGGAATGCTTTCTAGGGAAATTTCGGATTTTCATATATTTTTTTTGGAGATTTGGGGGCCCAGGTATTTTTCTTAGACACTCCATAACGTCCTCTATGAGAGTGCATTACGAAATTACGAAAAGTTAGTGAAAGAAGGACGGATATACTAAGTAGTAAGCACTAAACAATTATATAACTGTTAAATCGAAGGTAATTAATTTTTTTTAAGTTCTAGCAAAGCAAAATGACAATATAGCTATATTTTTTTATTCAAAATCTTTAAGGTGCGTGTCTCGAAAAGCCGTTAGAAGACGATTCACTACTGAGTTACTCTAGGCGGCAAGAGATGGCGTTAGTTTTTCCCATAGGGATACAAGGGATTTATTCCATTTCATTTGAAAGATTCCAGCTAATTAAGGGCAAAAAATTAATTATTTTTTAATACAATGATTACTAATTTAATTATCTATAAGATATAGAGCGAATTTTTTAAAAATAACTTTTATTTAATGCGATTAATCTAAAAAAAAAATTTATTTTTTCGAAAATCAAAAAAAAGGGCTTCTATAAGTTGTAGATATTTTAAATAGCTTTAATTTAAAAAAAAATGAGGACGATAGCATCAAAATTGTGGCCAATGGAAACTCCCAAAATTAGCACCCCGAGACGCGCACCTTAAAGCGAATTTCAAGAAAACCGAAAATAAGTGAAAAGTACATTAGTGGCCGATTTAGTTCAAAAGTTAAATGTAAAAAAAAATAATAGGAAAATTAATAATTTCTGATCATCACCTATTAATTTTATCTCATTACAAAAGCCAAAAAAAAAACAAACATACAAAATTAAAATAAATCTTTCAATACCGAAAATTCTATGTGTGAGTGTGAAAGGGAAAAAAGTGTAAGTGTTAAAAAAAAAATAAATAAAAATAAAAATATTTTTCATGGAATTTTTGTTCAAACGGGATGTTAATATGATAAATGTATATTTTGCAATTTTTTTTTTTTTAATCGATTCTAACCCTAGTTATAAGAAAGGCATGTTCCATTTTACATAGACATGGCTTGTCTAATTAATCGCAGACCACCACCTACATATTATGTTCTCTTGTTTAGTAATTAGCATGGGCAGGAGAGGGGGGAATGACCAACATAATTGTTTTGCTCTATGTATAATTATTGCATTTCATGATATAATAATTTAATATTCCAATGTAAATAATTCATTTCTATTTGTTTACTTTCTCCTACTTATATATAATAACATATAGAATTATATTTAGTTTTGAAATTTTGATAGAAAAGACCTAAGAGTACTTGGTAGTAGCTAGTACTTTACTGATGTAGTTTTTCAGTTTTTTTTTTTCGATTTTCTCAAAATTCGCTCCGATTTTTTTTTTAAATTCATAAATCAATTTTTTTTAGATGCTCTTTAAAATGTATATTCTCATTTTGTCATTGAAATCTTATAAAGACCACTTTACTCTTGTACTTCATCAGAAAGATAGGAGAAATGGTTGCCATGGTAACAAAATAAATATTTTCCCATACTTATAAATTTTACATCTGAATTCTAAATATATCAATATATCAGCGGAAACTAAATATTTCTCGACACGAAAAATCTGGTGTGACAAGCACAGAACACAACTTTCGATTACCGAAGGTAAGAGAAAGTTGAGTGCTGTGCGACCAGTCACTCCAGATAATTAAAATGTACTGTACTGTCGGAAACTAAATATATCTCGACACAAATAATCTGGTGGGACAAGCACAGAACACAACTTGTGTGCTGTGCGACCAGTCACACCAGATTTTTAATTTTTGTAACTTTTACATTAAATGTTCAATCCAAATTACTGTATTATCTTCTATATATAGAAATTATTTATTTATATTTATTTATTTATTTTTTATTTTTTTTTTCACTTTTCGTCATGGATCCCGTATTGTTTTGTTTACATCTAGCAAGGCTACATTTGACGCTTTGAGGCTTTCTCCACGTCCGACAACATCTTAAGGGGCTAAATTTGTTATCTATTCGGGGACCCGAGAGATGCAAAATCATCATAGTACCGTATATACTATCATCAATATTAGTGGAGCCAAATGGCCACTGGCTTAAGAGGCGGAATAAAAAAAATAATCATATTTATATACAAGTTTGAAGTTGAGAAATAATAACAATGTTAAATGGGTGATTTTTCATCCGAAAAATCTGGTGTGACTGGTCTCACCACACACAACTTTCTCTTACCTTCGATAATCGAAAGTTGTGTTCTGTACTTGTCACACCAGATTTTTTTGTGTCGACATATATTTAGTTTCCGCCGATATATTAAAATGAAAGATGTAAAATTTATAAAGATGGGGAAAACATTTATATTCTGTTACTATGACAACCATTTCTCCTATCTCCTCTATGAAATGCAAGAGTAAAGTGGTCTTCAGAAGATTTCAATGCCAAAATGAGAATATACATTTTAAAGAGCATCTAAAAAATAATTGATTTATGAATTTAAAACAAAATCGTGGTACCGAATTTTGAGAAAATAAAAAAAAACTGAAAAAGTACATCAGTAAAGTACTAGTACTCTGTGGTCGATTTTGTTCAAAAGCTTCGTTTCACGTCCCATGGGGGGTGTCTAACTTAAATATAAAATTTCAACCCCTAGCTCTTTTCGTCTTTGAGATATTTTGTTCACAGACAGACCTTGTCGCGAAAACTACTTTTTTGGATTCAGGGGATCTCAAAACGTGTATATCCGGCAAAATCTCGACATCGAATTTTTGACATGAATCCAATACTTCCTATATAGGTAATATAATAATTCCTATATATGTAATATATATTACATATTACACATATATATAGGTAAGAGAAAGTAAAAACATCCTAGCAGAATAAATTTCAAATGTAACGAAAGATTTATTATTCATAAAATAAAACCGATTCTTTTCGGTCTATTAAAAATAAAATAAATAATTCTAATTTTCCGATTCATCGATCTTTATTATAATTTTTTTTTTTTTTTCTTCAATCATTAATCATATTTTTGCAATCTCAAATGTTATTGATGCAAATTCGAGACCATATTTTCGAAATGAATTAAAAAAAAAAAAAAAAAAATCAAGGAGGAAGTGGATTGATTGAATGGAATAATAAATTAAAGTCAGATAATGCCATCATTCATTTCACCTTCTACAAATAAAAAAAAATCTGGTGTGTCTGATTGCACTAATTAATGTCTTTTGTGCCGACATCGAGGTATTTAGTTTCCGAATATATAAACATAGAAAAATATTTATTGAATATTCTTTCCTATACAAGAGTAAAGTGTGCATGAAACAAATGAGAATATACATTTTAAAGAGAATATAAAAATTTAAATTTTAATCAAAATCATTAGAGATAACTTTAAAAAAAATCCAGAAAAATTGAAAATGTACGTCTACAAGGTGAGTGGTTCTTAAACAGTAGTCCGGGACTACCAGGGGTCCGCGAAACAATAGTTTATTATTTATTTATTTATTTACATCGATAATCCCATGCATCCCATTATGTCCAGTTACATGGAATTTCAAAACATACAACAAAAACAAAAAAGAGAATCAAGTGGTCTATAGCTCCGCCTGCAGCGGGCTCTCTCCTTTTCTTAATTATGAAAATTGCACGCTACCAATTAGACCAAACCCGTAGGCGATATTGCTACGTATTCCAAACCAATGCCTGCTTGAAAATTTGTTTACTTTCATAGAATATACAAATGCAAAGAATACATAGATATTTCTCTATACATTTCCTATGGGAGAAATCATAACTTTAGGAATTAATAACTCAAAAAGTTGTAGGAATTTCGAGACCCGGATATTTTTCCTGGACTCTCCATAACGTCCTTTATAAAACTGCAAAATTTCGTTTCAAAAATTCCAACAGGAAGTTGGTCAAACAGAGCGTGACAGACAGACGGACACTCCGCTATATAGATTTTAAAAATATTTACAATTTATATTATTGCTTTTTTCAACCCCTCATTAATATCCATTGGATCAACCTAATTGATAGTACAAATGACAATGAAAATATCTCTATCTATCAATTAACAAGTCATCGTCGTCGTCGTCGTCGTCGTCCTCCTATCCGTAGTCAGTCAGAAAGGGCTTTATATTCCCCCTCATCCCGAGTTTATCACCGCCAAAATGCCTGCTGCCAATGTGATTGATTGGTTTGAAACGCCTATTTAACGAACAGGAACTGAACGTATGCCAATTGTTTGGTAAACTTCGATAACGCCTTATCAATGCAAAGCATGCAACGAGTAGAGAGGAGCCACAGCCATTCACGCCTCTATGCACTTGACGTGTTATTAAAATAGATAAAAAATAACCATCAAGAATATTTATACTACAAGCCTAATCGACAAAGAGAGAGAGTGATTTTGCTCTATAAATAAATTTTATTTTAAAATACAAGTAATTTCATCAACTTGTTTCAATTAGTGTAATTATCAATGAATTATTTTGTTGTGTAAATATCGATGGGAAATTCCTAGAACATCAATGTTAACGCTTATCGAATCAATTATTCATTTGCGTTTCTATAGAGATCTTACATGAATGATTTTAGCTATAAATAAATAAACAAAAAATCTGGTGTGATGTCGCACAGCACAAAACTTTCTCATACCTTCGGTAATCGAAAGTTGTGTTCTGTGCTTGTCCCAAATTTTTTGTGTCGACGGGTAGTTTCCGACAGTAGGGTAACATTGAATTTGAAAAATTTATAAACTATTTGTTTATCTATATTTTGTTGAACCATTTCTCCTATCTTTTCTATGAAGCACAAGAGTAAAGTGGTCTTCAGAAGATTTCAATGGCAAAATGAGAATATACATTTTAAAAAGCATCTAATAAATAATTGATTTTTGAATTAAAAAAAAAAATCGTTGGGGCGAATTTTGAGAAAATCGAAAAAAAACTGAAAAAGTACATCAGTAAAATACTAGTACTCTTTGGCCGATTTTGTTTAAAAGCTTATTTTTACGGTCCAGGAGAGTGCCTAACTTAAATATAATATTTCAACCGCCTAGCTAAATTCTCTCATGCTTCAAATTGAACACACAGACAGACCATGCAGAGGCGTACCGAGGCAGTTGGAGGCCTGGGGCGGCACTAGAAGAGGGGGCCTTTATATATTTTGTACCAGAGGTGTAAGCTTATATTGAATTTTTTTGCGGGGGGGGGCTTTATCTCATCTTTAAATAACCCTCTCCTCCATACACAAAAATATTTTTAAAATACCGCATATTCCTGAACCCCAAGGGGTTAGAGAAATTTTCATTAAATTTTTTTTTTTTTTTTTAACTAAATTTTTCCGTTTTTACTTGAGCCCTGAGAGCCCCGGGGCCTCTCAAAGAGAAATTTTCAATAAATTTTGTTTTTATAAATAC
>JAKCPI010021140.1:0-29290 GCA_023213315.1 Euborellia annulipes
TCTTTAGAGAAAGAAACAAATGAGAGAAAAAATAAAAAATACGAGAAGGGAGCAGGACTGGAGGAGAGGGGGGAGGAAGAGAATGCGATGCATATTTTGGGTCCTTGTAATTGGAAGATGCACTTATAAATAAAATTTTATATAAAGTGGAAAAATTGAAATATTAGTGGGAGAAACTCACTAAATCTTAACAATGTTTGTTTGTTAAAATTTAGGAAAATTCTTCTTTTGTCTCCCTTTACTCCACTTGATACGCCACTAATTTAAGATAATATACAAAATTAACAAATTATACATTATTTCAACAATCTTTTGAGCAAAACAATTTTAATCAACGTAAATTTTAACAAAACAATATATCTTTTTTTCTCTAAAGAAATAAGTATATAGACGGTTTTTTCATCTCTGGATAAACTATGAAAATAGTTACAACATTTTTAGAGAAATCGGCAGCATTTACCAATCAGGAAACCTAGAAAGGAACCGTGCAGCCTAGGAGATTAAATTAAAAAAATCTTTTTTTATTGTTTACTTGCCGCTTTTCGGTCTTCTGTCACGACCTTTCATCAAAAACTCTAAGATCGTGTATTGTTGACAATTATTTGCCCCTGATGAAGGTCGTGACAGACAACCGAAACATCGGCAAGTAAAAATTAAGATTTTTTTAATTTAATCTCCTGGCTGTGCAAAGTTCCTTCGGTTTCCTGATTAAATCTCCACAGCCATAACACATTAAATTAATCTTCTAATTTCTATTTTATAACACTTAAAGCTCAACTTCAAGTGTAAGCTTATACTTTTCCCTAACGGCATATAAAATTTCATAAAAATATCATTAAATGAATATAACAAACAAAAAAGATGAAGAAACCGACTCTTACAATTTGTTAGTCCTTATTTAATTTGTACATTTTCACCAAACTACTCCTTGAGAATAAATTAACCACCTTCAATTTTCATACAAAAAGAACAAAGTCTTTAGTCTGCAAAATAATAAAGCCTACTTCCAGGATCTTTAATAATTTTTGAATTAAATTTTCTAGTCTCCTCCTCTTTTTCATTTACATCCTCAAAATCTTTATAAGAATTTTGTCTTGGAGTTCGTTGTCTCCTACCCTCCAATTGACGTCTTGAATATTGTGATCCTCTATCATTTGTCTGTCTTCTTCTCGATGATGCACGATCAAAGACCTCTTCACTACTCTCGCTTGTTGGTTCTTCGTCACTACTGTCCCAACTATCTTGATGAATCTGTTCGATCCATTTTCCTGATCCTGTTCTAGGATTCACGGCATACGTCATACTCCTTCCTCGATATTTTTCTGGTTCCTCTTTGGAATTAAGCAATAAAAATCCTTTAGAACCATCTTTTAAAGTTCCTCTGGTTTTTTTAGTACTTTCAGCTTTATCAAGTTGCTCGTAACTATCCTCCAAAGATCTACTAAAATCTTTACTATCAAGTCCTCCAGGTCTGGCATCTTCATCCTCAATTGCTTCGTCTAATGTTTCTTCTTTATCAGGAACAAATGTTCTTGTGATTATCTCCTCTTTGACTACTTTACGTCTTTCAAATGATTTCAATCTTCTTGGTATGTCTTCTAGAGATTGTTCACTTTTAGATTCCTCCTCTGATGGTACAGGCTCTGATAATTCTTTTATTTTAAATGATTCATCGCCATTTTCATCCTTTATAATTAATTCTTTTTTATCATCTCCATAAACCTTTTCCAATTCACTTGATCCTTCATCATAATTATCTCTCACATCTTCACCACTCTTATTTTCTGAGGAATCCTCTTTTTCTTGCGACGAACTTGTAGTTGTTGTTGTCGTTGATGTTGTATCTTCTTCTCGTCTTTTATTTTTCCTTCTATCTACAGGTCTTACTCTAATACTCTCTGTAGAAGTTGTTGTTGCTATTGTAGTTGGTGCACTTGTGGTAAATCGACCTCTTCTTCTTTCGTAACTCCTTCCTCTATGACTGTCATTTTGAATTCTTTTTATGGCTTGTCCTCTTGGATTTTTCGTCGTAGAAGTCGTTGTAGTATCTGTTGTAGTTTCTTCTTTTTGTGTTGAGGGCGCTTTTAATGTTTGCGTTGTTGTTTCATATTTTGATAAATTTTCTATTCGAAATCTACTACTGAATTTTGGTTTATTTCTTTTTACCAATGCTTCAATATCTTTTTTTTCCTCAACAGTCTTTTCTTCAATTCCTGTTGAATTATTTACAATCTCACCTTTTTTTGATTCTTGCCATTCTTGTAAAGAGCCTTCCTCATCAGCATATTTTGGTTCCCCACGCCGTGTATTTTTTTCATCTTTATTTTTTCTTATATTCCTTTCCGATTTATTAATTTTATCATTATTCTCTTCTTCTTTTGCATCTTTCTTATCTTCTTTTATTCTTGATCTATTCCTCATTACTTCGTATCTATTATTTCTTTTAGTTTTTTCTTGATCAGTGGAATTTTTGGATTGATCATCTTTTACAATATTTCTATTTCTTCCAAATCTTCTTAGTCTATTTATATCAGTTTTTGTATCATTTTTCTTTTCTTCATATTTGGTTTCAGTTCTTCTTGATTCAGATGATAGCATTTCATTTGAATTAATAAATCTAGGATATCTTGGAGAAATATTATTTAATATAGCATAAATTGAATCGGGAGACTTTTTTTGAATTTGTTGATTTTCAGGTATATTTGGCTTACCATAGATAATATCTGGAAGTGGAGCAGAATTTAAAGCATATCTAGGTTTGGGTGTAATATAAATAACATCTGCTTTTTTAGGAACTATCAGAAATAGTTTTGTAATCTTGACTAGATTATTTGGACGAGTAGAACTTTCGGGAACAGTTTTTGTTATTGGAGGTGGGCTTAAATAGGATTCATTTTCAATATTCGGTTTCCGAGTAGTAAAAGTTATTTCATCTATAGGTTTACCTGTTTCTGAATCTACATCCGGATTTTGATCAAATAATGGAGGAAAAATTGTTTTGTCGTTATATTTTGCTGTTTGCAGAGGTATATCATCTATTTCTTCTCTTACTGGAGCTTGACGTTCTTCTGCAGTCCTTATAAAAGGAGTAGAATAAGCACCTATATTATCTTGAGCATTATTAATGGATTGAATAAAACTTTTAAAGAAATTGTCTTTTGATTCAACATTTTCCTCTTTAAAAAATGGATTATCTAAAGGTTCTTGCCCAAAATATTTTTCTTTAAAGCAATCAATTTTATCGCCTAATGGTTGTAACCTTGGAAGTTTGGGCCTTGGATTTTTGTTCCATTCACCATCAGCTCCTCTTTCTGGAATAACTTTTCCTGGACCTTTTACCTCAGGACAATGATATTCCCGATCACGAGATTCATAAAATTCCATACCGCCTTCGGTTTTCATTGGAATTGAACTTGGATTTGTTGCATATCTGAGCGGAGAATCTAATGAGAGTGTTTTTGAATTTTTATTATAGAAAGGAAATTTATTCGTATTTATTCCTTCTGGTTCTTTAGCAAAATTCGCAGCTCTTAATGCATCGTTCCAAGTCTGAACTTCCCTCCATAATGCTTCATCTTTATCTTTTTCTATTTTCTTCTCTTCTCTCTGCAATTTTCTTTCTTCTTCTTCTGCATCAAGATATTTTGCTTGTTTAATAATTCGATCAGATCTTCTATTTTGCGAATTCTCTTGATCGTTTAAAAACAAAGGTTTTGGATTTTGATTTCTAAAATGGGCAGATGTTACATATCTTATTCTATTATTATCACCAGAATTTGTTTTATCAGCAATTTGATCAGTATGATTTTGAAGATTTGCAAGATGCGTTGACGTCAACAGATGAACATACATAGCTTTTTCATTTGTTAAAGGTTTTGTATTTTGTGTACCTAAAATTCTATTATATTTATTTTTTCTATTAGAACTACTAGTTAAATCTGCTAAAGCGTTTATATTTAAAAGCGTTTTTTGGTTGGGAATAATTCTTCTTAAATGTATCGGTGCATAATTAAAATTTGTATTTGAAATGATTTCTTTTTGAATTTCGCTAGGTTGTTGTTGAGGTGATGTTTGTAGATTTGTAAGATACTGAGAAAGAGAGACAGGCTCTAAATGTTCCACATGCGGAGGTCCATAATGAGAATTATTTTCTGGGGAGGATTTGTTTTTCGGTAATTCTATTAACGAAGGTCGAAATGTCGGTCTATTTTGATATCCATATTGGGAGACGATTATTTTTTGAGGAATGTTCTGATAAGCTGGAGGTGGTTGTAGAGATTGCTGTTGCTGATAATATGGACTCTGATTTCCAGGACTATTTTGAATTTGAGATGTTGGCGTTATTAACGGATTTTGAACAAGATACGAGAGAGATGATTCAAGTGGATATTGAATCCGGTGAATAGGCGCAGAATTTGGATTTGGTATTGATTTTAAAACATTAACAGGATTTTGTTGTATATTTAAAATAGGAGGAAAAGGATTTCTAAAAGTTCCACTCTGTTTATAGGTCACAGGTCTTCTCTCATTGACTTTTTTCTCTCTTTTAGGTGCTCTTGTAATTTCCCTGTTGTCTTTTTGATTTTTTTAATTTCCGGATTTTCTATCGTATGTGAATATTCAATAGCTATTGGCTTTAAAGTAACTCCATCATCTGTTTCTAAATACACCGTTTTTTCTTCTTCAGAACTCTCTCGATGCCGATTTACTTTGCGTTTTAAATCCTCTGGATGTTTAGTAGAACGAATCTCTGATTCACCTACTTCTGAATCATCATCTGCTAATTTCTTTTGATAACCTTCTTTTGATTCACCCTCTCGACCAAAACCGCCATGATCATAGCCAGAATCTTCATAACCCTCTTCTGAATAAACTTCACTGATCTTCTTGGTAGATACCACTTCACGTAACCTTGGCGCGTTGACGACATCTTCGTATGTTTTGGCCTCAGCGAGAGCTGCATCCCTTGGAAGGTGCTTGACTGTGTGCGTGTGTCTCACCTGAGGAAAAAATACATTTTGTAAAGATTTTAAGGAATATTCTGATAGGACTGTCAATGAGTATAAACTGTACAGTAATTGCTGCCAAAGTTAAAGTCCACCCATGCGTTTTCTTCTTCTTGTGATTCTTTTGATGTTTTTATAAAAGAAATTGGAAATCTTAATTCAAAATTTTCTAACCTTAAACCCACCCCGTTTTAATAAAAAAATTAAGAAAATACATTGGTAGACTTTAACTCATGACTAGAGAGCGGATTTTTGTGCAATAAAAAATATAATTTCATGCATTAAAAACTACCCTTTCATGCAGTAAAAACATTATTTCGTGCAAAATCAAAAAATTGATAATCTATATATATAATAGCGGTGTGTCCGTTTGTCCGTCTGTCACGCTCTGTTTGACCAACTTCCCGTTGGAATTTTGAAACGAAATTTTGCTGTCTTATAGAGGAGGTTATGGTGAGTCGCGGAAAAATACTGGGGTTCGGAAATACCTATAACTTTTTGAGTTATTAATTCCTAAAGTTACGATTTCTCCCATAGGAAATGTATAGAGAAATATTTAAGTATTCATTGCATTTATGTATTCTATGAATTTAAACAAATCCTCAAGCAGGCACTGGATTGGAATACGTAGAATAATAATTTTCTTTTCATAATTAAGAAAAGGCGAGGGTCCGCCGCAGGCGGGCCCGAGTCAGCTGGTGGGTGGTCCAGGGGGGCCTTAGTTTTATTAATAAATTGACATGAAAAATTCTAACAATGTAAGAAATAATCTGCCCAGCTCAGGGAGAAGACATCAGCTTCTCGTGCCTAGGGTTCCGGGTTCAATTCCCGTCCCAAGCGAGAAAATTTTATTTCATTTGAATTGACTAAAAATGATTTGAAATAAATGGGGATGGGATCTAAATGGCTCTAGATGCCGAAAAAGATCTTAAAAATAAAACAAAAAATTATCTAATTAAATCGATTCTGAGATGAAAGATTTGATTTATTGTTACAATTAGAGACCGGACAAAAAAGCATAAAAAAATGGGAAAAAGTGCTTAAAAAAGCATAAAAAACTTGAATAAAAAGTTGTTAAATATGCATAAAAGTTGAAAAAAAGCATCTAATAAGCATTACTCATACCAATGGCGTATATAATTTTTTTTTTAAAGAAAGTAAATTTATTCCGCCCCGCCCTGCGAAAAATTTTGTTTTTGCGGAACCAAATTTTTTCACCCTGCGGAAAAAAATTTTTTTACAATGCTATAATTTTTCGCACTGCGGGGCTTTTGAAATTTTTTTTTTTTGGGGGGGGCGGGCCCCTTCCCTCCCCCCCCTTATACACGTCCCTGTTGTATGCGTGTGTGAAAGGGGAAAAAAGTGTTTTTTAATAAAAAAAAAAAAAAAATTATAAATATTCGTAAAATAAGTTCAAATAAGCACGAAAGGGAAAAAAGCATGAAAACTCAAAAAAAGCAAAAAAAGCATAAAAAATGCTATCTCAATACACTTAGTTTTTCCTAATTCGTATAGAAATTAAATATCTAATGGTTGCTTATAAAATTGAGCAATAAGCATTTTGCTTAAAATCCGGTCTCTAGTTACAATAATTAAGATTTTTATATATAAATCAACCTATTTGGGGTTTTGGTTCCGATCCCCCTGTCTTCATGCAAATATTTCGATAAACAACTTTGCCATCAGTAGTAAAAATTTCTGGAAGTGATTTTTACAATTTTACTTTGAGTAATACAAATTAGGAACCGACTGAAGTTTCGGTTTCGGTTACATGATTTCCACGAGAGGGAATTTCCGCCATCCGGAAAAAAAAGGTAAAATGATTTCTACGGGGAAGGGGGGGAGACCCAGAACGTGCATTTTCGTGCATTATAGGATTTGATAGATAGCTTCTAAAATATGTAATTCGTATATATACTAAATTTCACATGAAAAAAATGCAATAACATGCAAATCCGCTCTCTGCTCATGACTATTTACCCAAAAAAGATCAAGGTCGCACTTAATTATAATATTATTATGTCATATTAAATTTAGGTATATCAATAATATAATAGAGAGAAAATCATCATATTAGCTAGCGAGTATTATAAATTTTCAAATGATCAAATTTGCCTTTCATTTCCGTCTCTCTTATTAGTTTTTCGGGCCTACCTTTAAGAAGTGAGATCTCCGCCAATATCAGGAAGCTTCTCTAATTGAATAATGTTTTTATTGCATTTAATTATTAAAAGAAAGCATAATTTCTGAACAAAATTTGCTTGATCATTCTAATTTTTGATTTTATTTAAAAATTCCATTTTTTTTAAGAGGAAAAGAAAAAGAATTTCAAATCTGCCCTTGGTTTTGTGCATAAAATGTTGTTTGATATTATACAATATTAATTAAGAATTGACAACTTGAAATTTTAATAAAATTTCCATTTAATTTTATATTACTCAATCGACTAAGCTTTTGAATTGATTTGATAAGAATTTTTTGTGAACAAGAAGAATTTGAATATTTTAAGCTTGTAGCAGTTGATCTTATAAAAGTATCATAAAGAATGATGCTTTCAGGAATATATGCTGGAGCTAAGAGCTTCCTTCGACAAAATTAGGATGGATGGAAGGGCGGATACAGGGGGGAGGGGTAAAGGGGGTAATTACCCCCTCCCCGAGATTTGAAAAAAATACTTTTTTTTTCGAAAAAAAAAAAATTTATTTTTAATGTAAAATTTTAAAAATTAATACTTAAAAATTTGATTTGTATTTAAGTCTCTGGCAAACAAGTACAGAATGTGCCTGCCTTTAAGGTGCACGTCTCAAAGAGCCGTTAGAAGGCGATTCAGTACCGAGTTACTCGAGGCGGCAAGAGATGGCGTTAGCTTTTCCCATAGGGATACAAGGGAATTATTCCATTTCATTTGAAAGATTCCAGCTAATTAATTAAGGGTAAAAAATTAAATATTTTTTAACACAATGATTACTAATTTAATTATCTATAAGATATAGAGCGAATTTTTTAAAAATATCTTTTATTTAATGCGATTAATCTAAAAAAAAAAATTTATTTTTTTCGAAAATCAAAAAAAGGGCTTCTATAACTTGTAGATATTTTAAATAGCTTTATTTTTAAAAAAATTTGAGGTCGATAGCTTCAAAATTGTGGCCGCTGGAAACTCCCAAAATTAGCACTCCGAGACGCGCACCTTAAACTTTAATGAAATAAGAAGAATTTTTCCTAATTTTTACAAAATATCAATTTCGTTATTTTAAAGTTTTTTTTTATGAATTTAATAAAAGGTGCTTTTTTTTCAATCGGCATCTAAATTAAATTAATTGATAGCCAATAAAATAATTTCTATAAATTTTATTATTCAATGCAGAAAGCGAATAAATGAGAAGTTGATCGTGAAGCGAGACTTTTTTCTCTTTTCAAAGAAATAAAAAAAATTAAAATTGATATTTTCTCAAATTTAAGAAAATTTGATATCATTTCATAGAAAATTGCCTTTAAGAGTACAAAACCTCTTATAATTGAGAGTTATCCTGTCCAATCTTAAATCGTAAAAACCCTTCTCAATATTAATTCAAATTCTCACTAAGATAAACACTAAAAAAAGTTTAGAGTCCCATTATCTTTAATAATAGCAAACAAACTTTTTCCTAATATCTGTATTTACAATATATTATCAATAATATTGATCCTAAAATTTAGAAAGTTAGTGATTTTAAATTATTTACCTTTTTTTTTTTTTTTTTTTAAAAACATTCACACTTTTTCACATTCACACCCACATTCACACAGTCTTTTCGGCAACTCAGGCCATTTAAGACTTTAGACGATAACCGTTGTAATATAAATTATCTATTGTAGGTTCAGGCATTTCTATTTAAGCCATCTGGTATCCAAATGGCTTAAATAAAATCATCGGACTGCCTGGGTCCGAACCCGCGACATTATTTACAACAGGAATGAAAGTTAGAAGAAAATGCAGCCAGAATTTTTCTTTAAAATATATTTCAACAGCTAGCTGACGTTTCGGCTTTGGTTAAAGCCATCCTCGGAGCTGCTGTTAGTCTTCATATACATATATTTTGAATTGTATCCGGTATTAAAGTTAATTTAGGATATAACATCAGGGAAAAAGTTTTCTGTTCAAGATCAACTTTTTCCTTCTTCTATCACCAATACAATATATTTATTTTTTTGTGCCTAATGTGATAATTGACTCAGGGCAGTACAATTTCATCTAATTCAAAATATATGTATATGAAGACTAACAGCAGCTCCGAGGATGGCTTTAACCAAAGCCGAAACGTCAGCTAGCTGTTGAAAATATATTTAAAGAAAAATTCTGGCTGCATTTTCTTCTAACTTTCATTCCTGTTACAAATTCTACCAGCCATAAAATACCCTTATACTGACATTATTTACCTTAAACAGATAAATAAAAATGGGCGTAACTAGGGGGGGCGCTCGCCCCAGAAAGCTCCTGCCCCAAGAAAAATTTAGAAAATATGGGGCTTTCCAGGCCTCCCCAGAGGATAGTTGGTCCCACGGACCCCCCCCAGCGAGGATGGCTGGCCCCATGGCCCCCCAGCCAAATTCTCATAGAGACTCTCTGGCATAATAACTACGTGAGAACCCAAATGCCTCATTTTCTTTTTTTATTTATCTGTTTAAGATGAAATTCATCTCAGTGGCGTACCGAGGTGGGGGGAGGGCGATGGGGAGGTCAGTCTTAAATTTATCCGGCCTCCTTTATTACTGCCTAATTTAAATATGGCATCCAATGGTAAAAAGTTTATTTTTTTTAATCGCCCTTAGATTGAGCGCGGGTAAGTGAGCCATCTTGGATTTGTAGAGCGTGGGGCAGTGCAAAAGTGTACCATCTCTTTAAAAAACCTGAAATACTTCGGTGCAAGAGAGGATCATCTTGGAGTTTTGTCCATTAATTTATAGGAGAGTTGTATGATTGTGATGATTCGTGCAAAATTTCAGCAATCGGAGTACGCAGGCAATGAAAAGGAAAAGCAGAAACTTTAACCGACTCTCCTGGCTTTTTTTTGAGTTAGACCGTTCTTGTACTGGACCGACGATGTCTCCGGGACGGATTAATGCAATTTTGTCGGTGGGGGGGCGGATTTTATTTTTATTTAAGGTTTTTTTCGGCATTTTTGGCCATTTAAAACCCCGTCCCTATTTAATTAAATTGATTGCTAGCCAATTCAATTTAAATAAATTTTTGTCGCATGGGACGGGATGCAATTTTCGGTGGGGGCGATGGGTTGGAAGATTCAATTTACAGGGCTTCTCTGGGGGATGAAAACTTTTTAAATAATATCTTTAAGTACTAGCACCGTTAAGGTGGATTTGTGACTTGATTTGTTAGTTTAAAATAAATATTAAAATATATTTCAGACAAAAGAATCATAATTTCTTTAGATGATTAGTTTTTAAAACTTTTTCAATTTTTCTGATAAATCCGCTCCCCACCTCCCTTTAATCTGTCGCTGTGTTGTCTTCTCTCTGAGTCTCAGGCCACAGGCATTATTTATTTGGACCCTGTTATGCAATGGTGTGTCAAAAACCAAAAAAATTCAAAAATGAGTTAAGCATGGAATATTGTTTCAAATGCTTTAATTAATAGTATTTTTTATGAAATATGTCCTAAAAAAATTTATATTTAATGTTACTTGCACAATTGACAAAAAAAATTATATATAATCCAATGAAAACAAAAAACTTTAATGTTAATTTTCTCAAAACTCGGTAGCTGGCGCTTGACACACTAATGCGTAACAGGGTCCATTTATGCTTATTAATTGATAAAAACCACCATTTGATTGACTTAGAAAGGGCGGCAAATTGGAGACCGCCCCGCGCGGCAAAGGTTCTAGGTATGCCACTGACAATGAGATTAATAATTGGATGGGTGGTATTTAAAGTGATTTTCTTCAACTTTAATCAATATTTCTTGCCCTACAGTGTCCGGTTTGTTGACATTTTATTATTATCGAAACGTTTTCCAAAGCCGAACCAGCAATTTTTGAATAATTTTAAGGAACCTATCAAAATGTGATTTGCTCATATTAATACAATAGTATTAATAATTTTGTGGTTAGGATGTTTTTAAAATAATATCATTGTATAATGAATAAAAATATCGTGTTGAAAATATTTATCTAATACGAGGGCAATTCGGAAAGTAACCTCCCAATCGCCGTAAAAAAAAAAAAAAAAACAGCACATAGGAAAAAAATTCGGCCCTTAGTCGTAAAACGGAATGAATGACTTTACTGAATGAAGACAAATAAAGAGTTGCATCCTTTTCATGCCTGCAAACGGCTGCAGAAATAGTGGACGCTGTAATTTTTGTACTTAATTTATATTATTAACCAAAATAAATGGCGATTAATGCGTTTTATTATTGGTTGGAAAATTAAGATAGAGGTGGATATTATTAAGAAGGATGAATAAATAAAATCCGGAGCTGATGCTCAGGCAATTTATTTGGATTAATTCCTTCCACTATAAGTCAAAGTTTCGAGGCCAAAACGGCTCCTTCTTCAGGACCATGCGGTGTCAAAAAAACAAATTAGCCCTCAATTTTGTCATAATAATTTGTATATAACAAAAATCACTGACCTGCGCATAAGTGCGTATTGGTACAAATCCAAGATCAATTCCAGAATCGGGCTTTGGGGTGGCCCAGGCACCCACCCCGGGATAATCGGGTTTTGTTTTAACATCCCGGGGCTCTTCTCGATCACTTTTATAAGTCTCAGGATCATATGTATCCACAACACGAGCACCACCAACACTAATAACAACAAACAACACCAAAATACACAAATTGATCATTTTTATTAAGAAGCAGCATATTCCGCCACTGAAAGTGTCCACACTGAATTCACTCTAATTTATACCTTTCTCTCTCTCTCTCTATTGGTGAAATGCTGCGGAAAGTTTTTTGTTTTTTTTTTGTAACCCCCACCCCCACCCCCCTTCCTCTTTGAGATGTTCAATGATCCAGCCAGCAGCTGCTGTCACACAGAGAGAGAAAGAAAAATAGAGTGGGGGAGACCTATATTTCATGCTTGATTTAATCCTCTCTTATACCAGTCAATGAACCTTCAATTTCATTCAATTCAAATAAAATAAATAATTAAAAAAAAAAATCAATAAATAGTTTATTTACCTTAAATGAAAAATAATTTACATTTCTTTTTACATTAAACTTAAATTATACATTTTTTTTTTTAATTCTTACATCGGGCGTTATATTAGAGAATTATCCACGTTTTTTTTATTTTTTAACAAAAATAAAAATGATTTGCATTTAATAACATGATCGTAATTAATAAAATTAGGAAGAATCAATGAGCCAGCAGCTAGTTATATTTCAATTTATTAATAAACCAGGGCCTGAGGATGGCCGAAACGTCGGCTCTGGTTTATTAAAAAATTGAAATATAACTAGCTGCTTGCTCATTTATTCTTCCTATTTGATTATCAACACTCAGGTATATACCTCTTTCAAATTAATAAAATTGTTTGGGAAGTAAGTAAACCTCCCCACACGCAAAACGAGTTGCGTGCATATTTCAGAGTTAAAATTAAAATTTCTTTCTAATTTTTGGAATAACTTATTCTATAAAAAAATGGACCTTTGATGGCGTTTTCGATTCATTGTTCTTAAACTTTTTGAAGTCGCGGCCCCCTTGGAACCCAAGTCAATATCTAACGGCCCTATTTTGAATTTCGTATACACTTACTAGTCAATGCATGCATTGGCATTATTTGTGACAGTAGATTCATCGAGCTGAATGGCAAATTTTCTGCTTTGTTTTTGCGTAAAATAATATTTCTAGGGAGTCGCGGCCCACTACTTTAGGAAGCTCTGCTCAGTGACGTCATTTGGGGGAGGGCAGGGGGCATTCCCCCCCCACTCCTCCAAGGGCTCTGATTTTTATAAAATTCTATATAAATATTTAGAAATGAATCTACGAGTATATAAACTGTATACAAAATTAAACAATTAAATTAAATATGTTTTGATGATGATGGAGTCATGAAAAAAAAACAAGACGAATGCAGCCAAATATTCTTTTATTGTAAATCTCACCCTCACGGCTGACGTTTCGGCCCGAGTTCTAGGCCATCTTCAGAGCTGAAAATGAGAAGCATACATCGTTCTAATTTCAATGTATGCTTTTTTCATTGTATTTGTGTGCAGCTCTGAAGATGGCCTAGACCTTGGGTCGAAACGTCTGTCGTGAGGGCGAGATTTAAAATGAAAGAATATTTGGCTGCATTCGTCTTGTTTTTTTTTTCATGACTCCATCATCATTAAGCCTACAGCCACAGATCATTATCGATTAAATATGTTTTGTCCAAATTTGAGTTTCTATTTGTAAGGAAATTTTAAGAAAAAAGTCCCCCCCCCAAGAAAAAGTTGCAATGACGCCACTGGCTCTTCTCTAGATAAGACCTCGCGATCTGGAGTTATCGTTTTTAGAAAAACGCGCTCACTGCGGTGGCGCAGATCTAGATCAATTAATCGAAAATGCAATTATTCTTTCTATATTTGAAGGCTTTTGTATTTATATTTGTTTCTTCTATTTTAATTTTTTTTTAAGTCTTTTCGTCATCTTAGACTTTAACGATACATATTATATTAAATAACGTTACATTACATTCATTCAATAACATTACATAAATACGTTACGTTAAATAATTTTGCGATAAATTAGGGGGCCAGGCACATTTATTTATACCACTTGGTATTAAACATTTTTAGAAATAATTTAACACGTTTCTTTTTTTGAATAAAGGATTGAAGAGGAAAGCAGCCAGGCAGACGCCTCTATTAAATTAAACTCCTTTTAAGCAAAACGTTTCGGCCGATTTAATCATGCCATCTTCAGTTGCATTGGCTAAACAAAAAAATTATTTTTATTTAGCTAAATAAATTAAAAAATTTTTATAAAAATATTTAGCATTATAAAGACTTACAGTTTTTTAGTAAATAGAGTTGTCAACAGTCTGATGATAAGCCTATTGTAAAATTAATAAGCTTATGCTCAGACTGTTGACAACTCTATTTACTAAAAAACTGTAAATCTTTATAATGCTAAATATTTTTATAAAAATGTTTAAATTTATTTAGCTAAATAACTTCAATGTAAATAATTTTTTGTTTAGCCAATGCAACTGAAGATGACATGATTAAATCGGCCGAAACGTTTTGCTTAAAAGGAGTTTAATTTAATAGAGGCGTCTGCCTGGCTGCTTTCCTCTTCAATCCTTTATTCAATTCTACACAGTTTCCTTTTTTTGTTTGATTTTCCATGGTTTTAAAATTGTATTGGTGAGTAGTTTTGGTGGCCTAGCACAGAGATTGAAGGGGGGCCGGGTGTAGGAGGATTAAGTTAAATATCCCCCCCCCCCTCCTTACCAATATTATAAAATACCTAATTTAAAATTTTAATCATTATTTAAATTTGACTCTAAAATTTGTTTACAAAAATAAAATAAACTTTTTTCTACAAAACATTTCGCCTCATAATTGAACTTTTTTTTTTTTATCATTGGCACGATTTATTCAAATTTCTAAATTAAGTAATATCAGGCATTTCTTAAAGATTGCAAAAATTTTATTAGTTATATATCCTTGATTAATAAAAGCAATAGAATACTCGATGATTGCGCAGTATAATAGGCAAAGGAGCCTGAGGAAATACATTTCAAAAGGATACACTTTGATACAAAGTCTATCTCTGGAGTTCAGCGATTGTTTACAAACAAAGGCAAAGGAGTCAGATTTGGCTATTTGAAATCGAAAATTGCAAATTTAGTCTTTTGATTAAATTGAACTGCTGTCTTCTAAAATATTCAGTGCAATCTTAGGCTATTTGTGTCCATACTCATAGGCTATGTGGCTGTTTGCGGTTGAAATTTAGTTGAACCCCCCTTTCTAAGAAATTGGATAGATATGCGAGGTAGGTACTGCCTTACTGCTTTTTCGGAAAATTTTCATTCTGCTCAAAATAGATTTTTGAAAATTTTAAGCAGATATTAACAAGTTTATTTTTTTTAGAGTCAATTTTTACCCTGTAGCAACAAAAAACAAATATTTGTTTAGTTTATAAAATTTGCACTTAAGGGGAAGTAGGAGCTAAAGTTGTTCGATTGTGTCTGACTGTTGGTTGACATCTCCCAATGGACTATTTTGTCCGTTATTATTATTTTTTTTTTTAGTCTTTTCGGCATCTTAGACTATATTGATTTTAAAGTTACTTATAATATTAATGAAGGTATATAATATAAATAAGTCATTTATTTATATGGATTTGTTATCCAAAATGATTTAAATAAATATTCATGGGACTGCCCAGGATCAGACCCATTGGCCTTTGAGCAATCATTATTGGCATTTGTCAACACCTCTACCTCTCTGCCATAGGGGGAGGGGAGGTTATTTTTTTATTTTAAACTAAATTTTTAATAAATAATATTTTTTTAATATAAAATTTTCCCAGTAGATATTTTTTTTGGATTTTTTACAAAATTATTGAGGAAACTAGCGCGAGAGTACCACTTTGCGTGTTTTCGAGTAAACTGTGAGGACACAGAATGATTTGCTCAAACGTTGTGTCTTAATACAAATAAATCAATATGTTTTTCGAAACAATTTTTTTTGTGCGAGGGCGACATTAGTCTATGTGGCGCAATATATTTAGTATTTACTCCTCTCTGTGCCCATATGATAACTCCGGGACATATACAACTTGAAAGACTCATGATGTGTGAGAATAAAGTTTTCCCAAAACGTCTCGGTAATTGTTTCTCGAAAATGGGGGGAGGCTCTAATTTGTTTGGCTACTCCGTGACTCGGCGCTTACTTAATTTTGTAGAAATCAACAAATAAATACGTTCATTCATTAAAAAAACAATCTATTCAGAAAATTTCTATTGAATTAATTCATTAACAATGTTCATACAGTGGAATCTCGCCAACATTTCAATATCCTGTGTGGGGGGGGAGGGCGATTATTCGTCTAATTTAGACAAATTTTCCAGTCCACAGAGAAAATTTTTTGTTAATTTTGTACTCTCAATAATTGGTAATCCCAATAATTCGTCTAAACCGTCCGGACGGCCGTCCGCCCGGTGACCAATAATCGGGATTCTACTATATTAGTAATCGTTTCCCCAAGGCCTATATGGCTTCAAATGCCGAAAAGACTTTAACAAACCACATAGAAAAATTCCTTTGAAATTGCCGAAGTTTTTTCAGATTCAAATTTAAAAGCCCCTCTTGCCGTGACAAAGGAATCACATACATTTTATTTAATAAAAAATCGTTTATAGAATTTATCTTATTTTCCCATTTCAAAAGAATCTCATTTCATAAATTTTCTCTAATTTTAACGACCCATGCGTGAAATGCAAATAGGAATAATGACTATGTTAATTATAATTCAAATAATGCTAAATAAAGATAATGCTTAACAAAAAGTCAGATTAGATTAGTTATGAATAGTTAATGGCAATAAACAAACAAGAGAGAGTCACACAACACACATCCAGGTTCATTTAGACACTCCGCCTCGTCTCTTCGGGCCCGCCAACAATGGGCGTCCAATCTGCCATATTGCTTGTCGCCCGGTCGTCGTTATTCGCCGCCCGTTGTTTGACTCTTCCGTTTTCTTGTTGGCTCCTGAAGAAATCAATGATTGGATGGTAATTGTAATTGATTTTATCTGGTGATGTTGAATTTGGTGTTCTCGTTAAGTTGGCTTTGTTGTTGACGTGTGTTGTTGCAATAGGCATGGGGGGACCTCCCCTCCGACGACCACCGAAGTCGAAGAGGTTGTTCGACGAATCACTTCCGGTTTCGAGACAATCATTGGTTTAGGCGAGCTCGAGGTCGATTGGACAACAATTGGATCAGAGGCTCCAAAATCCAAATCTCCAGGTCTAAAAAATCAAATAAAATTTTTATATTCTTCAACCAGAATGTAGGGTTAGAATTTTCTGTTAGTTAAAAAAAACATTCTTATTTTAAAAATAATAATATTGTATTTTTGTTATTATTATTATAATAATAAAATCTAATCTAAAATTCCTAATTAAATAAACTTATTATACCTCAATTTGTTTTTATTTTTAAATAGTTAATTTTTTACTTTATTATTAACTTCATTAATGTTGCTTATTTTGTTTTCTTTTTGCTTCATGCCTCTTCGATTCTCTCATAGTAGGTTGCTGTAGTGATAAATTCAATCACTAAACCCCTCATAAATATTTTTTTTCTCCCTCCACTACATCCCTACTATACCCCTGCCTTGACTCTTAAAAACAAAATCAAAATCATCTATTATTGTTATATTTGGGAGTCAGGGTGCTTCGGCAGCAAAGGTCATTGGCGCCACAGGGAAAATCTAATAAATAGACTGAGTAGGTGCAGCCGAAAGTAAAAAGGTTCCGACTTTCCACACTTCAATGAGGCGTTTCAAGCTAATTTTATTGACTATCTTCAGTTTTTAAAAATTGTTAATGTCCGGGAGTTGGTCGATGAGTAATACCTGTAAATTTGTATCGAATGTGCTGCTGGCGAATTGGCCCCTCATACTTATTAAGTGAGAATGATCGTAATAAGTAAGATGGCCCACACCACAGCACATTTGATACAAATTTACGTGTATTACCCATCTAACAACTCCGGGACATTAACAATTTTAAAGGACTGAATAGGATACTTAATAAAATTAACCCGAAACGTCTCAGTGAGTGGAATCGGAGGGCTTTTTATTTTTGGCTGCACCTGCTCCTTCTCCTATTTATATAAAAACAGCCACTGACTTCATTGATTCATCTTCTAATATTTGTGCTATTTTTTATATATCTATACTAATTATTAGATTTGTTTGTTCACCCTAAAGTGGAGAAAACTATTGGCAAGACTAACACCTTTTTAGAACATATCATTCCTCTGAAAAGTACTTAGACAATTACTAATAAAATTAATACCTTCAAGCAAGTTTATCAAATCAAAATGCTTGAGTAAATCTCTTCGATTCCGCCCAATAAATTAAAAATTTAAAAATTTTATAAAATAGTATAATTTTTGAGCTTCTCCAATGAGTTGGGTATACTTTTTTATTTTATAAATAAAAATAATTAAAACTTGTAGGATAAATTATATTTTAGGATTCAAATTGGCAATTAGATCATACTTGTCTGTTTGTAACTGTTTGGCTGTAGTCACTGGAAATATTCGTTTAAGCATGTTCTTTATTATTTATTTATTTAATTTAACCTTACATTTTTCATTATATATTTGTTTATTAAAGCCATTAGGTGGATTCTGAGCATTTTTGCTGGCGTCTCCATTATACAAGAACTCTGAAGGAAGACGGGACTCTACCCTCTTTGCTTTATAAAGATTTAATTTCTCATGAATTGATGGTCAACTTTTTGAGTAGGTTAGAGGGCATTCTATTCCGATCTTCGATCAAAGCTTCCAACATTTGATTTCATCAAATATAAAATTGTCTTATTTTAAAATGAAAACTTCACTTTTTGTGGAATTAAAAAAAAAAAACAAAAACATTTTTTTATCATTTTTGAAATTGAGATCATTAACCGAGTGGCATGGACCATTGAATTCGATCGGATCACAACCAACTAAAAATAGTCATAGTGGTTGAATTGACAAAAGAAAGAAAGGTGTCCAGAGAGAATTGGACACGAACTCTCTTTCCCCTTCTCGCCTCCGCCTCCCGTTTCTTTTCTTCAAAGATCCAAGAGCCTTGAAAATATTTTCAAGTGCAACTAACTTTCAATATCAGTAAAAATAATAAAACAATCACTCGCAGTGGAAATTTCTCTTTAAAAAAAAAATTGAAATAGAAATCAGTACAAAAAAAAAAGAAGCTATTTTAAATAGATTGAATAAATAATAATTTCAAGGGAATATTTATCACAGTGTGCTTTTCTTATTTTTAGATCTCTGAGTTCTATTCAAAAACGACGATATATTGTAGTTTTTAACTTATAGAATATCAAAGAACGTCCCTTTACATACACTGTAAAAAAAAATATGAATTTTCCTTCTTTTTACTTTCTCTTACCTATGTATATGTAATATATATATAGAGAGAAAGTATTGGTTCATGTCAAAAATTCGATGTCGAGATTTTGATGGATCTTCACGTTTTGAGGTCCCCTGAATCCAAAAAAGTGGTTTTCGCGACATGGTCTGTCTGTGTGTGTGTGGGTGGGGTGTGTGTGTGTGGGTGGGTGTGTGTGTGGGTGGGTGTGTCTGTGTTCAATTTTAAGCATGAAGGAATTGAGCTATGAGGCTGAAATTTTATATTTAAGTTAAACACCCTCCTGGACCGGAAAAAATAAGCTTTTAATCAAAATCGGCCAAAGAGTACTAGTACTTTACTGATGTACTTTTTCAGTTTTTTTCGATTTTCTCAAAATTTGCTCCAACGATTTTTTTTTAAATTCAAAAATCAATTATTTTTTTAGATGCTCTTTAAAATGTATATTCTCATTTTGCGATTGAAATCTTCTGAAGACCACTTTACTCTTGTATTTCATAGAAAAGATAGGAGAAATGGTTGCCATGGTAACAAAATATAAATATTTTCCCATACTTATAAATTTTACATCTGAATTCAAATGTTCCGTACTGTCGGGAACTAAATATATGTCGACACAAAAAATCTGGTGTGACAAGCACAGTACACAACTTTCGATTACCGAAGGTAAGAGAAAGTTGTGTGCTGTGCGCCAGTCACACCAGATTTTTCATATACTTTCGTAGTTTAATTTTTAATATACCCAGGATATGAGATAAAATTAATATAAAAGTTTATGAACAAATTACCAACTTTAAAACTTATCTTTTTCTTTGTGTGCCGCCAAATTTTGAAATCGTTAAAAGTGTACCGCGACCAAGTTGAGAATCACTGGTCTAAGCGTTCTCAAATAACTCGACTACCTCAAGGAACAGTTTATGAAACAGAGTTCCTATACTTGTATAGGAAGTTTTTTGGAAGGTTTTTAACAGTGTATAGGTACTAATGTGAGAGATGCTCTAGGCAGTTTTTCTTTTTCACATTATAATTAAGCCCATAAATTGATTAGAGTTTAATTCCTGGAAGTTAGACAACTCAATTGGCGAAATCAGCTGTATAGGTTTTTTGAATATTTCATTCTAGAGATTGCTGAGACCGACTTTTTGAAAAACCGGTTTTCGGTTTTGAACCAGTGGCGTCATTGGGGGGGGGGCATTTGCCCTACTGTTATTTTTCTTAAGCCCTAAGTTCCTCGCCAGCTGTTTGAGATAGCATCCTCCCTCTTCGTTAGATTTTCTTACTTTTGAGTTTTGAAGAAAATTAAATTTATCGCGTTTAAATAGAATTGATTGCAATTTAGCATCCATCCGGATCAGCGTCTGAGAGAAGAAACAACCCGCCTCTAGAGAAAATATGTTTATGCCATTTGTCAATTTTGACTTTTTTTAAAATGTTTATTTATTAGCCTATAGATTAAAAATCTGGTGTGACTGGCGCACAGCACACAACTTTCTCTTACCTTCGGTAATCGAAAGTTGTGTTCTGTGCTTGTCACACCAGATTTTTGTGTCGACATATATTTAGTTCCCGACAGTACGGAACATTGGAATTCAGATGTAAAATTTATAAGTATGGGAAAATATTTATATTTTGTTACCATGGCAACCATTTCTCCTATCCTTCCCTATGAAATACAGAGAGTAAGAGTGGTCTTCAGAAGATTTCAATCGCAAAATGAGAATATACATTTTAAAGAGCATCTAAAAAATAATTGATTTTTGAATTTAAAAAAAAATCGTTGGAGCAAATTTTGAGAAAATCGAAAAAAAAAACTGAAAAAGTACATCAGTAAAAATTACTAGTACTCATTGGCCGATTTTGATTAAAAGCTTAGTTTTTCGGTCCAGGAGGGTGTTTAACTTAAATATAAAATTTCAGCCTCCCATAGCTCAATTCCTTCATGCTTAAAATTGAACACAGACACACCCACACACCCCCCCACCCACACACACACACACACACACACACACAGACCATGTCGCGAAAATCACTTTTTTGGATTCAGGGGACCTCAAAACGTGAAGATCCATCAAAATCTCGACATCGAATTTTTGACATGAATCCAATACTTTTCTCTCTCTATATATATATTACATATATACATAGGTAAGAGAAAGTAAAAAGGGAACGTTCCTAGTTATTGTTAATGTGAGAGTGAAACTGTATTTTAATCTTAAGTTTATTCAACGGTATACAGAATGAAATTACAATGAAAGATGTTTTTTGTTCATCAATTCTTTCGCTTTCTTTCTATTAACGTTATTTTTGAAAGGTCATTATCTTTTTTTACTTTCTCTTAACTATGTATATATGTAATATATATATAGAGAGAAAGTATTGGATTCATGTCAAAAATTCGATGTCGAGATTTTGATGGATCTTCACGTTTTGAGGTCCCCTGAATCCAAAAAGTGGTTTTCGCGACATGCATGTGGTGTGTCTGTCTGTGTGTGTGTGTCTGTGAACAAAATATCTCAAGAACGAAAAGAGCTAGGAAGTTGAAATTTTATATTTAAGTTAGGCACCCCCCACGGGACGTGACACGAAGCTTTTGAACAAAATCGACCAAAAAGTACTAGTACTTTACTGATTCACTTTTTCAGTTTTTTTCGGATTTTCTCAAAATTTGCTCCAACGATTTTTTTTAAAATTCAAAAATCAATTATTTTTTAGATCTTCAATAAAATGTATATTCTCATTTTGTGATTGGAAATCTTCTTGAAGACCACTTTACTCTTGTACTCCATAGAAAAGATAGGAGAAATGGTTGCCATGGTATCAAAATATAAATATTTTCCCATACTTATAAATTTTACATCTTGAATTCAATTGTACCCTACTGTCGGAAACTAAATACATGTCGACACAAAAAATCTGGTGTGACAAGCACAGTACACAACTTTCGATTACCGAAGGTAAGAGAAAGTTGTGTGCTGTGCGCCAGTCACACCAGATTTTTTTAAAATAGAATTAAGTTCTTTGTTAATAAAATAATTGGTTATTGTAACAAAATGGAAGTTATTAATTTTTACAAAATGTTACTAAGTTCCGCCAGCCTAGCGACTTTTTACTTTCTCTTACCCTATATATGAAATATATAGAGAGAGAAAGTATTGCGATCATGTCAAAAATTCGATGTCGGGATTTTGATCGATCGGTTTTGAAGTCTCTTGAGTCCAAAAAAGTGGGTCCCGCAAATTGGTCTGTGTGTCTGTGTTTGTGTGAGGACATTTTTAATCAAGAAGGGAGGGATTTAAGTTAAACACCCCCCCGGGACCGGAAAAATAAGCTTTTAAACACAGACCATGTCGCGAAAACCACTTTTTTTTGGATTCAGGGGACCTCAAAACGTGAGAGATCCATCAAAATCTCGACATCGAATTTTTGACATGAATCCAATACTATTCTCTCTATATATATTACACATGTATAGAGGTAAGAGAAAGTAAAAGTTTGTTTGTTATTTGGGTTGCCTATTTTCCAGCAAACAAATATGAATTAGCCCCTTTAAAATATCAAAAAAATAAAATGTGTTATTATATTTTTATTTGAAATTCCTCTCAGAGTTTCCCTTCATTTACCGAAGCAGACATGCCTATATTTACTGTATATTAATGTCTGAAACTAGATGTATGAAAAGTACGGCACATGATTAAGGAAAGCCGGCTAATAATCTTTGGTTATTATTATATAAATAATTACACTAGTCGACAAGGTTTTTTCACAAGATATCTGATTAGTGAACCTAGTGCATTTTTTCATTCTGAATTCAGATATGTAGTTAGAATTTTTCCATCAGGCACAGTTTTAGAGATATAGAGCAAAATAGAGTTTAATAGAAAAGTCAAACGGCTTTTATTTAGAATGTTCAAATTATTTTTAACGCGGCACTCCGTAAAAATATTCAGGTATTTAGAATACATATAAATTTAAAGTTTCAGCCCAATCAGAGGTCATTTAGACGTGCCGCAATCGGCTTAAGGTTTAGAAAAATCGAAATTTTCAAGATTTTTTTTGCTTTGGTCACCCCTAATACAATTTTTAGATATCCCTGAATGCAAAAAACATATATTTAGGATATTCTATAGTTCTTTGGCTTTCTAAAAATCATTCATTCGTAAAAATAGGTTATATTATTAACGAAATTATGAAGAAAAACGTCAGCAAAGCAAAAACACACATAAATACCTGAATATTTTTACGGGGTGCGGCGTTAAAAATAATTTGAACATCTATATATAATAATTACGGAGCCGCTGTCCGTCTGTCCGTCTGTCCGTCTGTCCGTCTGTCCGTCTGTCCGTCTGTCACGCTCTGTTTGACCAACTTCCCATTGGAATTTTGAAACGAAATTTTGCAGTCTTATAGAGGACGTTATAGAGAGTCCCGGAAAAATACTCGGGTCCCAAAATTCCTATAACTTTTTGAGTTATTAATTCTTAAAGTTACGATTTCTCCCATAGGAAATGTATAGAGAAATATTCAAGTATTCTTTGAAGTTGTGTATTCTATGAAGGTAAACAAATCCTCAAGCAGGCACTGGAATGGAATACGTAGTAATAATAATTTTTCTTCTTATAATTAAGAAAAGGCGAGGGTCCGCCGCAGGCGGGCCCGAGCCAGCGGCTGGAGGGTCCAGGGGGCGTAGCCCCAAATAGTACGAAGCCCGCCGAAGGCGGGCGGCGCGGCTAGTTCTAAATAAAAGCCGTTTTTAGAGCCCATTTTCTATCAAAATCTATTTTGCTCTATATCTCTAAAACTGTGCCTGATGGGGCAAAACTGAAATGATATTTGAATTCAGCATGAAAATACTTCTAGAATTTCATATCTTTATTCTTGTGAAAGAAAAAAGTTCATTTTTGACGACTAGTGTTATCTTAACTTTGTTAGATATGTTAACATCTACCTGAGTGCTGTCTGATTGCGACTCCTCCGTATCTGGTTATGAACATATTCGCCATGCGGAGGATTCCTTGGTATTTGATAATCAGGATAAGAAGCATAAGGATCCCTTGGCTGCTGTTCTCTCATCTGGGGTGGATGGCTTTAAGGGTAATACTTTAGACGTTGTTGGTGGGGGGAATCGAACTCCATATGGAACTCTTGGGGTTTGCTGGTACTCGAAGTCCTCAGCGCTCTGAACATATACAACAAAAAGATCAATGAAAAAATAATAATTATTGCCTAAAATTATTATATATTCGCTAAAAAATTCCAATCGAATAGAGGACATTTATAATTATCTTCAAAAATATGGTAGAAAATGAAGACATTTATCTTTTCACCTTAAATTTTAATACCTATTTAAATTGTCCTAGAAAGCTCTGATGCGAGACAATAGGTTTGTTCGTTTATCGCAATTGGACGCCCATTGGCAAACATGGGCTTAAAACGTTGGTTGATTATAACAAGTGGGCGGAGTTAGGGCAACTTTCTCTTAGTTTGATTCTAGCCCTGGGTAATTTCCCAATGTTTGATTCAAAATTGGGCATCCCTGGAGCAAGTTTCTTAGTGTTTCTTTCAAGCAAGTGGGCGGAGCCTGGTAAGCACTTGCACGCTACCCAGCGTGGATATTAAAAATTCTAAAAAAAGAGCATGTGTAGGCGGGATTTTCGATCAGCTGTTCAGTCCTTGATATAAAATGAGATTTTTGGCACTAATCGTGATTACAATATTCTTATAAAAATGCAAAATAATAATCTAATTAAATAAAAATAATTTTTGCCAAAAATAGAGCTAAATATAAAAATAATTGTTAGAGAAAGAATTAAGTATGAATAAATTGGAAATCCCTTTTTCTGCAGGTTGAAGTTAGCGCGGTATTCAAAAATTCTTAATTTAAAAATTCCCACTTTGAAAAGTTGAGTTTTTAAGGTGGTAAAGTGGCTGACTACTTTATCGACGAGTGGGAGGCGGAAGGGGTAGATAAGCTAATACTACCATTAATACTCTAACTTTTTGGGGGAGGGGAAACATGTGCGACTCGGGATTTGTCTGGTAAGGTCCTCGGGCATGGCAGCCTTAGTTTGCACACGGCGAGGGCGTGGTTCTGGTGAAGTGTGGGTTTTGGGCTGCTTTTGTACATCCACGTTGGGCTTAAATCGAACAAACCTAATATCTCTATGTGTGATATATGGTATTTTACAATTTTTTAATTTCAACTATTCTATTGGGATTTTTTAATACAATAGACCTACCCGTTAGAAAGAATTCGCTATTACCTGTCCAAAACCTGACCTCCTATTTGTTTGGAATCCATTTCGAGTATCTTGATGGAAGTAGTTTTCTTGCCTGATATTATTATTATTATTATTAGTGTTATCATTGCGAATTTCTTGTCTAAAATGCGTTCCTTGGGGAACTGGATAGGCTTTATTGTTGTTGTGGTAATTTGTGGGACGAACTCCTCCTCCACCTCCTCCTCCCTCCTCCGCCCTCCTCCATCATGATGAAAGACCTCTCCAGGGAATTTATCCTGTTGTCCACCATCAGGAATGGGATCAATCGGTGGGAAGAATTGTGAGTAGCCTTTCACGTAACAGGAGCAACATGTGGGTACCTATAAACAAATTAGCATCATTGTGCATTATAAAAAATGTTTTTATTTATTACTTTTTCTTAAAGTAGTTACTTAATGATCTAAAGGTAATATTTATATATTGTAAAATTAAATAAGTATGTAATGTAGAGGAAAAATGAGGCCCTCGGGGCTTGGTGTAGAGTTAGCGTTCTAACCTCGTATTCCAAAAAGTCGCGGATTCGAACCCCAGCCAGGCCGATGATTTTATTTAAGGCATTTGGATACCAAATTAGAATGCCTGGACCCCAATAGATTTATTAAACATACGAGTATCATTTAAAGTCTTAAATGGGCTAAGTTGCCGAAAAGACTGTGTGAATGTGAGTGTGAATGAAAAAGAAAAAAATGTGAATGTTAAAAACAAAAAAAAATTACTTAAAAGAAATAGTCAGTAGGTTACTTTCAAGCACTCTCTTTATTTTTTTTTTTTAAATCCTTCTAAATTAAAAGTACTGGAACTGGAATTACATAGGTCAACAAAAAATTTTTTATTTTATTTTGTTTCTGTTCTAAATGCTAGAATTCTGATTCTAGACAACACTTAAATTTCGATTGACTGCAAAGTGCTTAAAGCAATGCCTTCGAAGAATGCATTTAGTTTGTCACATATTGAAATTTTATTGTTTTATACACGATTTCAATTTTCGTTAGAAATATCTTCATCTGTATTTGCTTGACGATTGATTGTCCTGAGGAAGGGAGCCACTGGCGTCCGAAACGTCGACAATCAATTAAGGAAAATCTGATAAAAATTGATCTAGTTTTCGTCTGATTTGATTTTTCCTGGCTGCTATTCGCTATGCTTATCTTAAATTTCGATTTTCAGCGCTTAAAGTTTGCTTTTGTTTAATACAAAACAGCCCAACATAAACAAACATAAAAGAAATACAAAAATCTGGTGTTACTGGTTGCACAGTGCACAAATTTCTCTTACCTCTATATATGTTAATATATATAGAGAGAAAGTATTGGATTCATGTCAAAAATTCGATGTCGAGATTTTGACGGATATACACGTTTTGAGGTCCCCTGAATCCAAAAAGTGGTTTTGGCGACATGGTCTGTCTGACTGTCTGTGAATAAAATATCTCAAGAACAAAAGGAGCTAGGAGGTTGAAATTTTATATTTATGTTAGGCACCCCCCTGGGACGTGACACGAAGCTTTTGAATAAAATCGCTCAAAGAGTACTAGTACTTTACTGATGCACTTTTTCAGTTTTTTTCGATTTTCTCAAAATTTGCCCCAACGATTTTGATTGAAATTCAAAAATCAATTATTTTTTAGATGCTCTTTAAAATGTATATTCTCCTATTTTGTCATTGAAATCTTCTGAAGACCACTTTACTCTTTTACTCCATAGAGAAGATAGGAGAAATGGTTGCCTTTGTGACAAAATATAAATATTTTGCCATACTTATAAATTTTACATCTTGAAAATCGAATGTACCCTACTGTCGGAAACTAAATATATGTCGACACAAAAAATCTGGTGTGACAAGCACAGTACACAACTTTCGATTACCGAAGTTAAGAGTGCTGTGCGACCGGTCACACCAGATTTTTAGCAGTCACGTGATTAAAATACATTATAAATTAAAAGGCTACTTATCTAATTATCACTGACAAACGAATAAAAGTAAATAGTGAACCTTGAATATATCCATATGGAGTCCTTTGCTGTTATCCCAGCTGAGCAGTCGGTGATAATTATACACTTGCGTGCATTCAGAGCGGAAGTTGTCAGATATGAAAGCGCATGATTTTTGAGGGCGCCTGAAAAAACAAAACAAAACATAATTAATCACCTTTTAATTGCAGTTACATGTTAGATAATATTCTAATGTATACAGTATATTGATATTTATTTATGTTTTGCGGTCAACAAAGATTTTATTCTTGAGTTTGGCTATTATGTGCACATAGACACACAGACAGACAGACCATGTCGCGAAAACCACTTTTTTGGATTCAGGGGACCTCAAAATAGGGTTGGCCGAATCGATTTCGATTTTAATCGAAAATCGATTTTGAGCGTCGATTTTCGATTCAAACTCGAATCGATTCAGTGTTTTAAAAAAATCGAAAAAATGTCGATTTTACTTATGATATTTGGTCCTCTGGGATTGTTAAAACCTACAAGTTATTTTTTATTTTTATTTTAAAAAGCACTCATACTTTTTTTCCATTCATACTCACTCACACACATGCACACAGTTTTTTCTGCTACTCAGGCCATATAAGACTTTGATATCTCGTATTTAAATCGAACCGTAAGCAAAAACTTAAAATCACTTATGTGAACATTAAATAAATAGGGTGGGGGGAATTGCTTGAAAAAAATAAAAAAAAAAAAAAAAAAAAATTGAACAACGCAAAATTTTTGGGAAAAAAAAAATCGAAAATCTATTAAAAATCGATTTTTTGTCAAAATCGATTTATTTGGTTTCGATTTTAAAATCGACGAATCGAAAATCGATTCAGCCTACGATTCTATTCCTGAAGGAATTTTGTAATATATGATGTATTTAACGTGTTCCATACATACATGTATGTCCCAAGGAACAAATAAAATTTATTATTATTATTATTATTATTATTACTACCAATCCTACCTCAAAACGTGAAGATCCATCAAAATCTCGACATCGGATTTTTGACATGAATCCAATACTTTCTCTCTCTATATATTAACATACAGTATATAGAGGTAAAAGGAAGTAAAAATAAATTTAAATTGTATCGCTCAGATCAAGAATCATTGAAGGAAAATTACGAATTAACCGAGCTAATTCTTATGAATGTTCATCAATGGTGACAAAATCAGATTTTTCCAGATTATAATTTACAATTCCGATCCTGAAGAAAGTCTCTTAACCATGGCTCCAAAATGATTTTAAATGTTAAAAATCTGGTGTGACTGGTCGCACCGGATTTTATTGTGTCGGCATATATTTAGTTTCCGACAGTACAGTACATTCGAATTTCAAGATGTAAAATTTATAAGTATGGGAAAATATTTATATTTTGTTACCATGGCAACCATTTCTCCTATCTTTCCTATGAAGTACAAGAGCCCGGGTGGGGGGGGTTCAGGGGGTGGCCCGGGTTTTAGGGGGAGTAAAGTGGTCTTCAGAAGATTTCAATGGCAAAATGAGAATATACATTTTAAAGAGAATCTAAAAATAATTGATTTTTGAATTTAAAAAAAAAAATCGTTGGAGCGAATTTTGAGAAAATCAAAAAAAAAAAAAAAACTGAAAACGTACCAAAAGTACATTAGTAAAGTATTAGTAATCTTTGGCCGAATTTGTTTAAAAGCTTATTTTCACGGTTCAGGAGGGTACAAAACTTAAATATAAAATTTCAACCTCGTAGCTCAATTCCTTCATGCTTAAAATTGAACACACACACACACACCCACCCACCCTTACACAGACAGACCATGTCGCGAAAACCACTTTTTTGAATTCAAAGGACTTCAAAACGTGTATATCCACCAAAATCTCGACATCGAATTTTTGACATGAATCCAATACTTTCTCTCTTTATATATTAACA